>OY735230.1:34569369-34751869 GCA_963457665.1 Thysanoteuthis rhombus
AGGAACACATCTCTCATCTTTAGTAACACACGTGACTGAATGAAATTGTACACATTGATAGTCACGTGGTTTGAATGTGTATCATGATGACGTGACTTTTGGACGGAGAATGCACGTGGGACGATCAGTAAACTCCCCCAGGAGAGACTCCCTCACTCACACTCACAGATGCTCTTCAATCACCCAGTGCATTAAACACGAGTTGGTGGACCACGGAAACCAAATTTTTAAAACAAAGAAACCTCATCTTATGTTCAATGTGTCATTTTCTCTGCAGTCCGGTCCCCAACAGTCCAGATTTGGTTTCCTGCGACTTCTGGCTTTTCCCGAAGAAATTTCAGACCATGGGTGAGATTAAGAACAATGCAACGAGGCGGCTGATAAACGCAAACTTTTTCACACATGATAAATATGGATGGATTCTCAATTAATAGCATATAATCGTTATCTTCCTCGACAACTCGGCCATTATGTATGATAAGGCTGAGCTCGAACACAGATCCCATACTATAATTCAAATTACGCGCATTCTTTTTACATCAAGATGTCACATTTTACTTTTGACAACAATGCATTATTTTGGCTGATCAGATATCTCAAACAGATAAGCAGAATCGGACTTCTAGTATCAAGTAAATGAATAGGTGTAACATCTTCAAAATCAGTGAAAGCGCGCGAGTAAGATGCTTTTTTTTACCGTGATGGTCAGCTTTCCGGATTTCAAATCGTAAATCTTGGTTGGGGGGCCGCCGGTCATGTTGGAGATAAGTTGGTCATCAAATTGAACAAAGGGTGGCAGGTAAAAAATTGCGTAAGCCGGGTGCAGTTCAGCAGTTGATGTGTTTTCGTGTTTGATGAGAGAATAGACAGTCATAAAGTGGTCACTGCAAAAGGATTATAGAAACAATTAATGATGAAGTTGATGACAATATTTAATCTACTCCAACATTGGACAAACATTGTAAAGAGGGGAAAATAATGTAATTGTTATTGATTGACGAACATATTATCAGCTGATAATATTAATAATGCTTCTAAAGAATCCAAATTACTATTATTATTGATAATTTGTTTTATTAATATAATACTGATGATGCTTCATCTAAAGAATTCAAATTATATCTAACGCCACAATTGTGAATAGACAAAAACGATGTCGATGAATTGTTTTCAGAGGAGAAAAGATAGTTTTACGGTTAGATTTGAATAAGTCCAACCGGTTGGCCTTTGTAGCCTAATCGGCGAGTCGCTGTTACAAAAAGGTATGCTCCCGAGTTTAAGGGATACAAGTTCCAATTTCGCCAGATATGTACAGGTTCCCCCTGCGATCCAAAAGTATATAGATCATGTAAATAAATAAAGAAGCGAGCGTTTTGTGGGGATCGAACCAGCGTCCATTTTGGAAACAGCTATTACCACTGAGCTAACAACATTTTCATGGTAAGGTAGGAGTCCGAAACACAAATATTTAAGTTGTGCCAATATCTTAAGCGGTTGAAATGATAAAAAGGTGAGGTCACTAGTCAGTGTATTAATATTTCCAAAGCTTGGGGACCAAGTGAATGGTAGGAAAGATTGTCCTGTGTCAATCTCTCAAGTAATCAAAATAAAAAGGGAATTCCATTGAACAGAAGGACGAGAATACTGGTCTGTAATTGATAATGAAAGCAGGAAGTGATCAAACAAATTGAGTGATATTTTTTTTTAAAACACTCCCAAGCAGAGGCACCCCCTGTGGGATCTTCTCCGATCGGGTTTTCTCATTGGGGCCAAGGGAACTTAAAAGCTGGAACCTCACAGAGGCTGGGGATCGAGGGTCAATATGAATAGTGACAGCTTAGGATGAGTTACTGCTGTAGCACTTCCTAAGTCTATTGAACAGACAACCGGTATCCGGATATATCTTTTTGCACCCCCCCCCCTTTGGAATGTATATTTTTGCCTTACCCTACCACCCTGAAGAAGTGGCAGCGGTTATAATTACTTGAGAGGCCTTCCGGTATCGTTGAGGAATCCTTCAAAGAAAATTTTAGGTTCTTCATTTGTCCCTCTGTCAACCGAGACCGTCCTTTCCAAACTAGCAACGTAGGGTCCGACTGTGGCTTTGATCTCAAAATTTTTGTCCGTCGACGCCGTATTTGATAGACTATCGGTCAACTGCACTGTGATTTCTGCCACGATAAGGTTGTCTTCTTCGGTATACAGGCCTTTGCGATAAGTTACGCCTACAAAAAACAGAAAAATGTGAACGAGAATCAGTTGATTATACTTATTATCGTTGTTTATTTCATCTCATTAAAATATCATTATCTCTAGGTGTTTCTGTTAAAGTTTTACCCAAATAACTTTATGTCTGAATAATATTAAATCACAACAGTACCATTTCACACACACGCACGCACACACACACACACACACACACATACACACACACCTTCTCTCACGCACTCACACACACACATGAAGGTTTCAATTCTGCTCTGGATGGGATAATGTAAAGTCTATAACCACACTGAAGAGATGTAATACATTGAAACAGCAGTCTGTGGATGACACAATTATATATATATATATATATATATATATATATATATATATATATATATATATAATGTGCAAACGTAACAGAGATTTCGCTTCTGGCCTATCATGCCTTTGGATGTGGTGAGATATAGGAAACCTCATCCCCATCCCCATCTCAATCTCTCATTCTCTTTCCAACCAACATTCCGAATAAAACGATAACTCAACCACAACTCCGAATTGTATCGTTTTACACACCCTACCACGAGACAAAGATCTCCGACCTGCCTATTAAATAAATTATAACAACCCACGACTCATCCCTATAGTGCAATAGGGAGGTACAGCCCTGGATTGGAATCTCGAGGGGCAGGGCTTATTTGCTTCAGTTTTTTGCCCGGCTTTCCCCGGAGACGAGGTAAGGCTGGTTTCAGTCCTAAAAGGACAGAGATGGGAGCACTACACGAAGAAACTGCCACTATTTCATACCTGTGTTCGTTACGACACCAAAATCCAGAATTCCGTGATCTTTCTGCGAAGTTCCGTTGGCGGAGGTCTGGGTCAGTTTCAGATCATCTGTATTCCCGATGTAGGCGATGTTCTCCCCCGACGAAGCATACTTCATGTAAAGCACAGTCAGATCGGCTGTCTCTGACACGGGCATGATCGCTTCTAAACTCACCTTCACAGTCGAATTAGGAGGGATGGAAATTACAACAGGTATGATAATAACTTGTCCGATTTTCATAGAGATGACGCCGCTACTGTTGGTATACAGCATTGTTTCGTTGAAGGTGGCGTTTACCTGAATGATACAGAAAGAGACAAATGCATTGGTTTTGTATTGTTGGATGGGCCAGATTCGATAAGTATAGTAACATAAGGTGAATTTATTACCAGTACCAAATTACTATTCAAAAAGTTTCAAATTTTCGGATTTTCACGCACAACGGACACATAGATTTACATGCACACACACACACACATATATATATATATATGAACAATGATAAATACACAAGGACGTGTAAATGTATTAGATAGAAATTCAATTCAATGCAGTGCTCAATGGCCATCGGTAGAGCGATGATAACATGAGTGAAGATTTTTTTCACTGGTTCGAAAAAAATCTCCACCCATGTTATATATATAAATATATATATACATATACAAAAAAAAACATTATATATATATATATATATATATATATATATATATATATATATATATATATATATATATGAAAATTATATATATATATATATATATATATATATATACGTTCACTCATACATTTCATATGTATATATATGATTTTTAATTTGTAAGAATACAAATATAAAGTATCTGGTTGTCGGTGAATATAAGGCAAGAAATGTTGACATTCATCATCATCAGCCTTTTAGCGTCTGTCATGGGACATAAACCTCCCTTGGGATCTTCCAAACCTGTCAATCATGGACATCGTGCAGTCAATACTTCCTTAGCCATTTCGTCACGCCATTTTGCCGGCTAGAGTTCCGCATATGATCTTTGGAATTCACGTTGTGAGTTCTGATGTCCATCGGTTGTCTTGCATTCATGGCTGGCCTATTGCTATTTGATTTTTATCCTAATTGATTCAATGATGTCCGTGCCTCTTATTTTTTTTCTCTAATATACTGCACTGTTTAGCGATCCCACCATGTCATGTTGGACATGATTCTCTCATGTGAACGTTGCGTAATTCTCATTATGAGTGTCAATCTTTTGGATAAGCTCCATGTTTCAGCTGCATGGGTGACTATCGAAAGGATGCATTGGTTGTAGACCCTAACAAGTAAATACGGTACACCTGCTTGGGTGGTAAGGTAGTTATGGAAGAATCGTTTTGCCCAAATGCTCCCTTACACACTCCAGGCTCCGTTAAGACGTTTGTTTTTTTTGTTTTGTTTTTTTTTTAAATTGAAAACAATTATTCATAAATGAACAAAAACCGACGTTGAAATACAAACCGATGTTGTCAGATGTTCTTGGAAAGTGTTGGTGACTGACAACTGTAATGTTGACTTCTCCACTGGGCCATCATCCAGAAAGACATCGGTCGTCACGATTATCTTGTCCCCGTTGGTCAGTGAGCTTTCTGAACGAAGTTTGACAATGGCTTCAACTTGCATCTGCAGAAGGAGAACAAGGGAAATAACTCTACTGAAAAGCAAATCATACACAATTAGTTTGTTACAAAGCGAGGTTTAGAGGTGCTTGGTGCCTGAGCTGATAAACAGCCCAGAGAATAGACTCGGTGAGCAGAATTCAACTCCAGCTGAGAGAGTTTGTATTCACTTCACACAAATACCCTTGGGAAAGGCACGAATCTATCTCCAGTCTAGCTGAGAGTAGAATAGTATAGGATAAAACTTCAGGTGCTTGTCGCCTCGGTCTATTTCACTAATCAAAAAGAGACTGAGTAAGTTGTAATATGATGTGTGAAGCAGGGGAAGTTGAAGTCTCAGCCTGCGTGGAGGCACTACTTATTTACTTTAGCTTGGACACAGTGCCAATAATTCACAATAAAATATCAAAATGAGATAAAATTGTCCCGGGACCTAGTAGCTCGATGGGGTACCATGATGTGCCTTTCATCGCATTTCTAGGGTCAGTAGGTTTTGCTTGGTTTTAGACATGTATTTAGAAATTTGGGAAAAAATGTACTTTTTCTAAATAGTAATCTCTCGAATGATTATTTCAATAAAATTTCAAAATTGAAATTAATGACTATTAACTGTCTAACCACTGATCTGTTGATAGACACCCTATGATATTTGCTAAGCTTAGAATAACATACAGCTAAGTGCACGGATCACTTATTGAGAATCAAGTGAATTGTACTAGTGAAAGTTTGCAAGACCAACTTGCTTACCATTGTTCCACGTTGGGCACCCTATGATATTCACTTCGTTTACAATGACTAAAAGCTACCACATGGAGCACCTATTGTGAATCGAACTCACTACAGCAGTCTGCCAGGCTTTGCTAGCTTAGAAGGACAGGTAAAACCAATTATTTTAATCAAAACCATCTTCTTACCAGGTTTGCATCTTCGTCTGAAGTATCAAACGGCCAATAGCAAACCAAACCAAGATCCAACGTTGCTTTCAATCTACTGGAAGAGAAAGTCATATATTTTCTCTTTAGAAAAAGTCTGTGAAAAAGATTTCGGAATAATAATAATAATAATAATAATAATAATAATAATAATAATAATAATAATAATAATAATAATAATAATAATCGAATTTACTAAAAATGTTTAATCTAATAAAAAATCAAGGCATCAAACATTATGTCCTAATTTGATATTGTACTTCTTGTGTAGACATCATTTGTTAAACTCAAAAACCTTCAATAGTAATGAATTATATCACATTGAATCAACAGAGAATGTAATTACATCAATAGATCTCAAAACGTAAAAACGGACATTTCATGTGTAACGACCTGTAAAATGTCTCATGTATGTTTTGGCAGGTGCAATGATATTTCTAAAACGTGAATGTCTAAAATTTCAAAAGAATTTTGTTAGATTAACGTAATGAACTCAGCTGCGTTTTACTAAAGATATTTTAGTGTCCTCTGGTCAATTAGGGGCCTTTTGAGCTATTTTTTTTTTAAATTTAGCGCTTTTTGCTGAACACTGCTACCCTCCCCCGACCTAATATAACTTACTTTGATTCAATAACGGATTTCACTCCTTTGTCGATGCAAGGCAGGTTCGCTCCCTTATAAACCACATTGAGGTCGCTCAACTCGACTTCACCAGCTTGATCCAAGGTGGTTTGCAACTTCAATTTTCGTACCATTTTGGGAGGAATATAAAACTGAGTCAACACACGTTTCGACTGGCCCTTGACTAGTTCGGCTGCGATGTCATTTTCGGTAATGGCTCCTATAAAACTGGTCATGTTGGTTACTGGCTGCGTCGTCTGAAAAATAAGAATAAATAATACTCTTTGCATTCAGTTGTAAGAAGTCAGTTTCACTAGAGATTTCTTTCTCCTATCACTTCTCCGTCTCTCTCTCTCTCTCTCTCTCTCTCTCTCTCTCTCTCTCTCTCTCTCTCTCTCTCTCTCTCTCTCTCTCTCTCTCTCTCTCTGAGTCTGGAGCAAAGTTTTCAACCCCACCTAGCGGTAATGGAAGGGATATCAAGTCTATAGCTACACTGAAGAGTTGTAATACAACGAAACAGCTGTCTGTGGATGACTCAATTATTAATTAATTATATATATATATATATATATATATATATATATATATATATATATATATATATATATATATATATATATATATCATCCCCCCTCTTTCTCTGTTCCTCTCATTTATCTATCTCTTTTCTCTCTATATATCTTTACTATTAACGCAGTGGTTTCGAAACTTTGAAAAATCAAGATCTCCTACTAAAAAGGAAATATTCAGGCAGATTTATTTTTAGACCAATGAATGAACTTCAATAAAAAGATATTTTTGACCTTTGAAAATCATATTACTTTAAAATGGATTACAATAATTCAAATTCTCGAATATGGTACAGGTTTGGGTGCATTAATTATTTTATTTAATTGCTTTGTGATGAACGATGTTCTTTTTCTGCCACAAGATTTACAATTTCAGGTTCAGAGAGAACACTACTATGGATCCCCCAGTATTACTTGACCCCCAGTGGTTCGCAGACGTCAGTTTCGAAACCATTGTGCCAACTCATTAAGGGTTTCTATCCATACCTTTGTAATTCCAGTGGTGTCCGTTGCTGCATTCAAAGTGAATGGATATATTTTGGGCGTCTGCGATCCAAGTTTGACTTGAACTTCCAACGAATTCTTTGCAGTCACAGTATCAGTAAGGGTAACAATCAGTTGCATCAATAAAGTTGTTTTGTCAAAGAAATTACTTTGATCAACCGGGTCAGTTCCTGAAAATTTCAGATTAGAAAAAGTTAATTACAGTTGACCCCCGTTATTACAGTGCCCGTAGCGGGGGTCATTATAACCAATTTACTGTTATAACAGGTCGATTAAAAAATGTTGCACACAAATTAAAAAATAAGACGAGCAAATTATCTACTTTTCAAGAAACGGTATTATCGCCAACAATCCTCTAGTGAGAATACATTAAAAAAAGTTTTGTTAAAATGCGTGTTTCAATGGTGACTTTAAACGGGGGCCGTTACCATGAGAGTTTACTGAATTCAAACTTGGCTACCTTTTTTATTTTCAAATTGAAGTACAGAAGAAATTATGCTTTGATACAAATCCCTGATTTTTTAATACCGAATAGGAATTGTTCAAGGAGAGAAAAAACTCCCCAGACAAATTATAAAACATTTGTTATTTACTGTAAGCATGATCTTATGATGTCCGGTCGGATAGTATAATGGTTAGAACGTCTGCCATAATACTAAAATATGTAAATGTATCTGAAAGGGAGCACACTGCAGAAGAAGGGTTCGCAGAATAAATGGCTTGTTCGATCACTTCTTGGCGGCCATTATACTCCATTGGTGGTTGTCTTTAAAGAGACAGGACGCTTTAACTTACCATGTCCTTGTATGGTAGACAAAGCAAAATTCACTTCATCTATTGAATGCTAAAGGATATCATGATCATATATATCAGTAGCAGTAATAAGATTATGCTAGACAAAGGCCTTTCCCATCCCCTTCCATGAAGACGGTGACTGCACTGACCTCTGATATGTCTTACCAGCAAACGTTTCATTCTCATCCATCCATCTTGTTTCTGGTCTTGCCCTACTGAGCTTACTGACCCATGAGTACAAATCGGCCAGCCTTTATCTCCATCTGCTGTAATTTTTTCTTACTTAGTGCCCAGTCCATCTCCATTTTCGTTGAACATACATGCTCTAATTGATATTGAAAGGGATTTCCTCTTCATTGATGCAGGTTCGTACCCGTTCCATTGGTTAATGTTTAATTACATTGGAGAACGATAATGCTGAGACAATTCAAAGGAATGGATGCTCGAATGAGGTTCGAGCATGATGCTATCATATCAACATCTAAATAATGTTGTTTCTGAGTACAGTGTTGCAACGTGGCTAATAGTGTTGAAGAAAATTTACATGTGCAAAAATCGTACCATCTTATGTTAACGCTTATGTCCTTTATGAAATATGAAACACTATATATATATATATATATATATATGAGTGATGTTGAATATGTCGAAGATGCACTTCATAAACTTACCAATATTCGTCACGGGCCCAAAATTAACTCCGGCTTTCTTCAGGATATTAGAGTCAGCGATTTCAAGAAAATCGTTTTCTGGATTGATGCAGCCGAGGCCACTCCCAACTGCGATCACCCTCAGGGCACAAATTCCGAGTGACGGGGACGTTGTTGACACATTAACAACCACTGATATGGAAGACAAGGGCGGGATTTTAATGCTGATGTTGTAGCCTCTGACATAACCCACCGGCTGGGAAGACACATCTGGCACTTCTACTACGTCCACCCGTTCTGTTCCACCCTGAATGAAGAGAGAAACACAGCTATACCCTAAACGTTCTGCGAATTCCAAAACTTTACCAAAATATAAAGAAATGTGTTAATAGCTATACTACGTCAGGATCATAGTTTACCTGGAATAATAGAGACACAATAAAATGGCTACACTAAAATTCCAATGCCAGTATTGTGGATTTTTCAAGTTTACCTGACTGAATACAGATTCGTAAATAGTTCAACAATGTCGGTATAGCAGATTTTGCAAGTTTACGAGGATGGACAGAGATAGCTATCCGTGTATGTCTTGCAAAATGCTTTCATTAGATTCTTCATTGATACAATAAATGTTTATTCATCATGTACGGGGAAAACAATACCCCGAACATATTCATCAGATGATGATCCTGCGGTTAGGTATGGTTTTAGGATTGTAAAATACTTGAGTGACAATTTAAACTCTTGATAAATTTGTTCCTTCTTTTAGATGTATCAACACATCTCTGTAAGACGCTCCATAAGATCAGACGATCTATCGGCCAATTCAAATTATGTTAAACAACAGATGAAGGAAGGAAGGAAGGAAGGAAGAGTCGTGATGTCATTAAAAGATGTGCAGTCATCAAGAGGTTAGACCTAATGAAAATAACATCTATTCTGATCAATTTTTCATCCGCCGATAAACATCGGACATTCTGTAATGACGTCACGATAGAATGTCCAAGGTAAACATTTTTGTATTTTCAAAAAACTAAAAATGACCTTCCAAACGCCAAGAATGGCGATTTTTATTGAAAATGATACTTGCAGAATATTTCCATATTGCAATATTTTACCAGCATACGAATCAATTGAAAGACTACTTGCTGTTTCTTCTTCCCCTCCTGCTATTGCTCCTACTACCATGGATGGTGGATGCATCGTTGAACTTGTTTCTTGTTTGTTTGTTTGTTTGTTTTTTTTTCATTATTTAGATATAAGTAAAAAATCATACACACCACTTTGAGGATAGGGAGGCAAAATACGTTGTTTGATCTTTGAATATAGAATGAAATCAATTTAGAAATACTTAAAAAGCTTTTTTCACGTTTATAATTAATCGTCCACATGTATTTCTCTTGTAAAATAATATTCGACTTATTTAAAACGAAGAAAGAAAAAACAGAATTTTGCATATTTTTAACTTTTATCAAAGCCGTTGCTTTAAACTCAAAAATTCATCATGACTCATTTTCTTCCAACTAAAAGTTATATCATTATTGAAGTGATATTAATTTCACAAAAGGAAAATAAAATTTAAATGCCATAACATTTTTACAAACAGTGAATGGGATATTAAGTTGACATAGGAAAATTTTAACTTGGCGAAAAGGATGCTAGTTTCTTGATTGTCACATCACGTTTTTAACAAATCCCTACAATTATTTATTCTTTTCAACTTATAATTGATTGTACACCAAGTGAGAAAACCGTCCTCTTTATGAAAAGATGAAAATTTCCAGTTATTTCTACATTTGCAATGAAGATAAACACATCTCAAAGATAATCTTTCGATAAATCATATTTGTTTATCCAGTGGCTTGAATTAACACTGACCAACTAGCTCTGAGTAGAACAATGAATCGAACTGAGTTAAAAGTATAGATGGAAGATTACAAAGATTCGAATAAACTCGTGGAACCACTTCTTTGTAAAGAATGTCTTTCTCAAAGGATTATTGCAATGAATATGTTTATACTAAAATATTTTAATGATTTATCTATTCATAAAAATCATATAATTTTTGACAGATACTGCTCTATTAAAGATAGTGCAGACCAGCATTAAAAGCATTAATCGATGAGTTTTGAAACTTTTAATCCACGCATAACTATTAGCAATGTGCAGATGTCTTCTGTCACACTAAGGGGTGCAAATGTCGTTGTAAAATATAATTGCATTCATGTTCTAATGACGTGATAAAATGCAGGATTTAATTAAAGAAATAGAAAAAGTAATTAGAATAAAAACAAAAAATAATAAGAATTTGCTTGTGATTAACATAAGGCTAATCTCCTATTAATGAAATGATCTTCATTTCTGGCAACAGGGGTATATTAGTCGAACAAATAGAATGAAATGAAAGCGTATATTTACCGGTACTACATCGGCAACTTGTCCTTTGAGTGTCCAGAGTGCATTTCTGCTCACAAACATCTGCTTATCGTCGTAATAAAGCCCCACGGTAATCCAGCTCTTGGTGTTGTTGGTAAGATCCGGGTGGTCTTCCATCCTCACAGTCAACAGCAACGAAAGTCTATTGTCTTCTTCGTCTGGATATTCACGGGTCACACACAGATCAGTCATATTGACAAAAGATTGGTCGTACCTGTTGTCAGAAGCTCTGGAAAAGCAAGTATATATGTATATATGTATGTATGTACTTATCATAGTTCTACGCTTATGACCTTCATCGAGAGCGCTGAAGGGTCAGGTATACACAGATGGTTATTCGTTAGATCAACTTCCGGCTTGACAGACCTGTTCAAGCTTCCTTCTACTTACAAATGGTCACCCATCTAGGCACTGACCAGGCTCAACATTTATTTGTTAGATCAACTTCCGGCTTGACAGACCTGTCCAAGCTTCCTTCTATTTACAAATGGTCACCCATCTAGGCACTGACTTGGCTCAACATTTCTCAACTTCTTAGGTGTTACAGGAAACGGCGTATGTGATTTGGCCATAACCCTTTAGACCCGGAGAGAAATTCCCCAATCTTGTTCCTTGTGCTGAATGGTTGATGAATAAGCATTATGTATTTACCATTCTTTATATATAAACAATAAAAAATGTTAAAGCTTCTTAGAAAACTTGAATAAGACAATTGGATATTTGATAATGATATATACCAAACCATGTAATAAGAAATACCTTACTATTTGATATTTAACTACATGGTATGTTAGTAGTACCGAAGTAACAACCACATTTGAAACGTTACTGATACAAGTGTAAGTGATTCCTAACTAATTACATGATACTGAACTACTTCATACGAAGTGACACATGATTAACTACTTGATACCTGTCTTCATGGTACATGCGTGATTCCTAACAACTTGATATCTAACCGCGTGATACGTAAGAAATATTTAAATGGCAATTTGATGCCTGACTATGTGATGAGTAAATAATACCTAACTACTATATACGTTTAGTGATACCTAACAACATGATATTGAAGAACGTGATATTTGAATGCACAATATATGCGCAGATCTTGGATCTCAGCTGAACCGATGTGCAATGTATATTAACTAGCGTAGAACCCGTCATAAGTGAAACATTTTTGCTGTATTATGGTATCAAACCCACAGATAAGACAGAATTTCGATCTCTAGATAAGTGACATTTGGCAAAACCAAGAACCATTTTGGTGATAGTATTTGTGTTTTAGTTTTGATGTTATATGTGTTTTCGAATTAGCATCAATAAGAGGATAAAATATATAACTAATTTTTAGCTTTAAAAAGTGGGGGTCGCATTATACTCGAGGTTGTATTGTACCTGAATAAATACAATGATAAATATTAACTGTAAAAATAATGAAATTATATGTTATTTAATAAGTATTTTATAATCCAATTCGAGTGCCTAGTGACTTCTTCTGCTTTGTTATCCAATCCCCCCTCCCCAATATGACTGACTAACAGCACTCCAGGTTTGAAATCCTAATATATTTAGTCTCCACAGCGGTAGCTCATGTATACGTCATCAAACTACGGATGTCAACGTCAGGCGATCGTGTCGCAGTCGTGGTAATATTTCTTAAATTTGACAGGCGAATAAACATTTACATAGAAAGGTTATAATTAGTTTGACGTACATAAATCTGTTTCGCATAATATAAAGGTAATCAATTGGCATAGAGTTTTCAGAGGTGGAAGGACTGTGGACATACAGCTCAGTGTGATTAGGATTGTCGAGTTTAGTGTTGAGTCCCTTAGGAGAGAGTTTCAAGTTTATTAATCCACATATCTTCATGTAGTTCCAGAATATCAGTCGTGTTGGAAGGTGTATTTCTTTCTATTTTACGATAATGAATGTCTATACCAAAATTGTTACAGGGGATACGGAAGTGTTCTTTGGGATAATTAGATGATTTAATGTTGTGCCTATAGTTATTGTCTAATGTTGAACTGCAATTTACCTTTATATTGCAACAAGCATTCATTACATTCTAGAAGGGAGATGACATTTTTGCTTCTGCAGTTAGAATTATGGTAGAAAATCTTGTTAGTGATAGATCTAGTGAAGGTGTTGCTGGTTGATGCATAGACTATGTCTATCGTTCCACGATTGACAGGGTCGTTGATCACATGCCTAATCTTTTGGGAACTGTGGTAGGCAAAGCATGGTTCTTGGAATACCTTGATTAGTACGGTTAATTCGTTTCGACTGGTCAAAACTATGCTGTTCAATGTTTCATCATGATTTAATGTTTCCCAGCTTATCTCGGTTACATTGATTTGTACAGCAATACAATGACTATGGTATATCAAATCTGAACTCATAAAAACCGTTCTGTTCATAGTGTTCCTATATATATATATATATATGTGTGTGTGTGTGTGTGTGTGTGTGTGTGTGTGTGTGTGTGTGTGTCTATATGTGTGTGTGTGTATAAATTAACTGATACGACCTATATATATATATGTGTGTGTGTGTTTTGTTTTTGTGAATCTATCATAAATAATCATATTCAAATATCAAAATATACTTATTTATGATAACACTGCAAGGATATAATGTATATCATAATAAAATGTATTGATTTGATTATTTGATATGTATCAAGAAAGCTTGGTTTGGTATATGGCTAAACAGTGGAACATCCAGTGAAAGGCGGGCAATGTTTTCTGAGAATAGCTTGCTAACATAGTTCTACAACAGTTGTTCTGTCGTCATGAGCAGTGTGTCCAGCAAAACTGTGGCCGATACGTTATGTCTGTTTCTTAAATGTCTACGTGAACAGACGTTTCGTCGACAATTTTTTGGTGAAAAACTCTGTGGGGTGGGGTTGAGACTTCAGACGTCAAGTCCAATTTAAATTTAGGTTTTACTTTTGAATTAGTATATTTGTTCTCTAAAAATAGTCATATTTCACACTGCAAAATAAAATAAACTTAGTCATGTGCTGATTTAATGCGAATGTAATGATGTTTTCTTTATTTGGGATTTTATTTTTGAATCTGTATATTTATTGTCCCAAAATATTTCATATTGCCAAAAATGAAACATAATTATACGTTGATTCATCAGATTAAAAATGAAATTTAATTTTATTTAAAACAAGCCGAATAACTTATACGTAGGACGGGTATTTAACTAGTTAATCGAATCAAAAACGATGACTTACGATGAGACGAATTTAACATGTCTTTTGAATCCATCAGCCTTGATGCAAGGCAGATTCCTTCCAATGTGGACGGCTCGGATGTTGCAAAATGTGCACTTGGGGCCCTTGTCGGTCTTTGGCGTAAGAGATTCAATTATCAGATTTGGGAAGAAAGACCCAGCAATCAATGTCACGTTGACCAGCAGATCAGTACTGGCACCAGTCAGGACGCTGCCCGACCCTTGGGCATAATCGACGTGGAAGGTCGGAGTCATATTGCTCTGGGGGCGAGAAATTCATTTATATTTATTTCTTTTATCGCTTTTTTATTACATCTCTTTGGGAGTCTCCAAATACAAATAATATTTACATATCAATAAAAATAAAATTCATAAAAACATCATTGAATGCTGGTTAATATAAACAGGCTTTACAATTCAACACAAAACAAAGATCGGATTCTCTTGAAAACATAATCTGACATCCTTGTGAGCTCCTGTATTTCTCTTGATTTCTGAACTTGATATCAAACTCTAAAAGAGTTGACTTTATTATCGCAATTAGTCAGGCATGGAACAGAGAGGGGAGGAATATTCTGTCTCGTTTTGTTGTATCGAGTCACGTTTTGCCTTTTTCTTTTTTATCTTTACTTCCTTAATGCATAAGTATCACGTTGAAAAAAGCGAATTGACCGAAAATATACGAGACGAAAATTTGGTATTTGGGCCTTTACAGGCTGCTTTTTAGCTCAATGGTAAGAGCATATATATATATATATATATATATATATATATATATATATATGTGTGTGTGTATATATATATATATATGTATATATATATACATATATATCGTGCTACTCAACGTACAACATTAAAACCACTTGACTTTTGAAGTATAAAGTTGAATGTATCGAGCACTCTATGAAATAAATCTATCACATATTGCTTTATATTATGCTATATTGCTGACCTGATCTGTATCATATATATTATTGTGTCATCCACAGACAGCTCAGTATTACATCTCTTCAGACTTTATCTCATCCAGTACTGCAAGGCAGAATTGTAACCCTCACATCGGACCCGGAGGCCGATATCCTACCCCTGGACTACGGAACTGGGTGGTCAGCAAGGCTGAATTTAAGCGATATATTCGTTTTTACACAGAAACTCCTCATCTACCAGAGTCCTCTATTCCTATGGATGAGCTTTGCATAAGCTTAATGAGGATGAGTTACCTCACTTAAAGAGTGCTCAACCATGAATAGAAGAGCATTATATATATATATATATATATATATATATATATATATATATATATGTGTGTGTGTGTGTGTGTGGTATGATCTTTGAAAATGATATTCAATCTTCATCAAGCAATATTCCTCGCAATCAAACTTGTTCATCTGTGTTTAGTTACACAATGTTTTAGCGCTTGCATCAGGAAAGAATAAGTTGACGATTTATGTAAATTTGAAATGATCTCCTATTATTACACGGTGAGTGTTTCATTTAGCTAAGACATCGTATACAGAATAAACAATTTAAGAAAACGGGGCAACAGCAGGAATCGAACTTGCAGCGATAGGGTAGTCGCTTCAACGTAGCTTTTCTCTTCCTATTGACAGACAAATTACATGTAAGTTATCGAATCATTACAGTTGGTACCTCTCTGTTTCACTTGTTAAAGATTTTTCAAATGAGTACTGGGTTAAGGTTTCCTTTCTATTTATATAGCCGTGAAAATGTTGTTTTCACTTCAAATAAAGAGCCGTTATGTTTTTTTAAACATTGAGTGGTGAGCTAATTCCCTTGCACCCTCTGATAGCCAGAAAGATAAAGTATTTTTTTCTTTGTTTTTTTTTTTTATCGTACTGCTGTAACTATTGACAATAAATTTCGAATGAAAAATTCTTTATCCCGTGTGTACAGTTATACTTAAAAATATATATAACAAATACGTTTCCTCAGACAATGAGCATCTGGATTTTTTGGCACAATTATTTTGGAAAAAATTCAGATAAGACATAATGAAATACTTACGGGGACAATCATTGGTGTTGATGTCACAGTAACATCATAAGCCACGGACAATTTCTTCTGCGTCCCATCGTCAATATTCGACATCACAGTGTATTTCTGGGCGGTTGTTTTCTCAAGAGGAGTCACAACAATCTCAACAAGAATCACATTAGCTGAATTATTTTTCATTCCGTTAACCATTCCAGTGTTTGCAACTCTTCCGAGGTTAAGGGTGGTATAAGACGGTACTGCATCGCCTACTCGGGTCAGATATTCGGGCTCCTCACGATTGACACAGGCCACATTATCCCCGGCTGAGACCACGGCAACTTTACAAAGTCTAAAATAACTTTTTTGACTGGCAGGATCATAAGGTGCTTCAACATCGATTGACAGGTCGTATTGCTTCCCATCGGGAATATTTATCTCCAGGTAGGTGGTGCTCGGTTGCAAATTGCTGACAGTCGGGGTTCTGACATTAGCTGACACAGTCACTGGAGAGGTCTGAAAGGTGATAATAAATTATATGAGGATACCTTGATTAGCGCTGTTTTAATCAGCGCGAGTTTTGATGTAACACAATTTAGGTATTGCTGTACAAATGAATGTAACTAAGTATAAGCTGAAAAAACACATTGAATTATTATAAGACCTCGGACAGTGTGGTTTTAGAACTGTGCAGAAGATTTTGAACGGATTTTACACACTATTAAAAGTATACCTGTATTTTAGAGAAAGATTTATCGATACACCATCCGTGACGCAGACAATGGAATCAGCGAAACAAGATCAAAATCAAACCAGGGCTGTTTACATTCACCTCACGCTAATGCCCTAAGAGAGAGCATGAATCCACCGTCATCCCGTTTGAATAGCAGGGAAGACTCGGTGCCCTAGCTTCGAGGGAAAACCATACTAGGACAAGGACAGTTCTGAATTCAAAACCAGGAGCTGAGGTGCATAGCTACTCTGGAGTCTCTAAAACCCTTTGGTACTCTAGCCTTACGAGGCAACCATGCTAGGAGAAGGGCAACTTTGAATTCCAAACCGGGAGCTGGAGTCTTTGAGCCAGTCCAATATTTTCAGTCTCATTCTGATAACTCCTGCGACGACTATGGTGTCAATTTAATCGCCCATTGGCCCTCCCTTACAAAGCATCGGTGCTCAGAAAGTTGAGACTTGTTGCAAGAGTAAGCACCTGTCCTCCAGATAATCTTGCCTAAAGAAGCTGAAAGCAAGTGTTCCTGATTGTGGATCGATGGTCTTGCAAGACAGGTGGGTCCCACCAAACTGTATGGATATCTATTTGTAGTACAAAAGTCTTACCGTGGAAATAACCGCTTTGCCTTCGATTTCAACCATACACTGACCAGCCCAGATGTAGTCCGTGTCCATCGTGACTGAAGCACCGATCCAGAATTGTTTACCCACAAGAGAAGCATCGTCTGTGACTCTCATCGCAAACTGCAGGGAAATCCAATCTTCCGTTGAATTATAGTTGCTGGACATAATTCCTTTTAAAAGAATAAGGAAATCGAGTAAATAATGTAATTCCCTGTGTACAAGAAAAAACTTTATTTGTATTCGCAAGAAATGGAATACATATATATACATATATATATATATATATATATCCGACAAATCTGTAATTAAATATATGACGTGTGATGGGTTTATTCCATAAAAATACTTGATACAAAACCATTTGATTAGGGTAGAGCTTTAAATTAGGTGAAATAATAGATTCACAACACAAACACATTTATGATTCTTCGGGCAATTTATTTAGATCCCTATTCAGAACGTTATTAGGATATATATATATATATATATATATATATATATATATATATATATATATATATATATATATATATATATATATATATATGAATAAGTAACCGTTAGACTCGGGAAGTGCTTGTCTCCATCCATGTGTCTGGAATCCAATCCCCTAAAGAGATGTCTTAATCATTGAAATAACTAATAAAGATCTTTTTTCTGAGTTTTTTCGTCTATTTATTATATATATATATATATATATATATATATATATATATATATATATATATATATATATTTGTATTGTGGATATGAAGTGATCCGACAGAATGTAGATGAAAATGACAATTCGAAGGTAAAAAGAAAACTCAAGAAATAGGTATTACATCTCAATTTTTATTATTATTCCGGTGCATTTCGACGAGGGCAAGCCATCCTTTTCAGAGAGGAATATTTACAGCAGTTCACAGAAAAATGCTATTTATACTGAAGAAAAGAATGAGATATTCCTGTGTTGTTTGGTAGATGCATGGGGGTTTGTATTTACGTAGATGAGGATTACATTTGGTTTGAAATGAGATCAGTCTGTGAGATGCGAGATCAGGGGATGTTTGTTTCCTATCTTTTAGGGCGTTTGGCCTGTCTTTGATAAGAAAGACGATGAAGAGTTAAGATGGTCATTTCACAGAGAAAGTGGGTTTTGTGATTTTCATCATAGGACGTAAAGGTGGTAGCTAGCATTTAATGGATATGTGTTGGTATACATGGTGCAGGATGGAAGTAGGTATGTTGCTTTTATTCAATCTTTTTGGTTGATGGTGGCTGAGACTTCTTTCACTTTTCTTGAAGGGATGGTATATGAGTGCTTGGGCTGTGTGGTTTTTTTTCGAATTGGTTGTCGGTTGTAAGCTGACATCTTACTCTTGAGTTTTTCTCATCCCCTTCCAACTGCCATATATATATATATATATATATATATATATATATATATATATATATATATATATATATATATATATATAATGTGTACTGTAGAGAGTGAGACGGGCTCGGGAGTGAGGTGTTTAGAGGTGAAGTTTATATATATATATATATATATATATATATAAATATATGTATATGTATATGTATATATATATATATATACATATATATATATATATATATATATACATATACATATATATATATATATATATATATACATATATATATATATATGTATATGTATATGTATATATATGTATATATATATATATATATATGTGTGTGTGTGTGTGTGTGTGTTATACTGTATATCTTAATAAATGAAGTCTTGTAAATGATTTTTATTAATTCCTGTACTACTATTTACTTTATGCAGTTATATTTTCGACCCAAAGATTCCTGTTTCGATCCTATCTGTAACACACACATACACACACATATTTATATATGTATAATCATATCTATCTATCTATCTATATATATATATATATATATATATATATATATATATATATATATATATATATATATATATTGTAAATGGAGAAGAGGCAATGTAGAAACCAAGGATTCTTTTTTTTCTTCAAATAAGCTTTTATTTTCGTGGTATATTAAGCTTTTGAGAAAGTCTTTTTGAATGAGTAAAAATGAAAATACTACAAAGGAGCGAAAGTTAAAGGGGTAGAAGGGGTTTTCAGATTGGTGGATATGATTTTATCTGTGCAACGACTTTACTCTAAAAATAGAAGGTACAGAGAGAAGCGAAGGCGAAACATTTAACGAAAATGAAAGTTCATTTCTTAAAAATCTTGATTTTTGTATTTTGGCCGCAATTTTTCTCTTGAGCCTATTTCGTTGAAAACTACGGACAAATTTTATCGCGTTAATTTTCTATTCAATTTTTTTTCCTGTCGGTGGATCAAATTGTTTAGTTTTTTGTGGTCAAAGAAATGTAGAAACCGTACAAAGTTTTTAATGTTCGTCTTTTTCATATATGAAATGTCAAATAATATAAAAGGTTTTTTTTTCTCCTTTTATAGACTTTCACATAATATTCAATAACAATTTACTCATCCTTCGGATGAAATACTCAACAGATAACTCCTCCTGCTTGTCTCTTGTTTGATGCGAACTAATTTCTGTGTGTATTTTATACTATGACGATGTCGTTACCGACGGTTGTATAAGCCTGGAAAATCTTATTTACTTAATTTCCCGTGACATGGCCGGGTAGATTAGCAAATCTGAAATGGTCACGTATTGTCTACGAATGCCAGAGGTCGAACCGAGTTAAAAGTGAGAATTTCGAATGTAGGTTTTCCTTAAGAGGAAGGCCCTGTATACTCTGATGATAAGCGAAAAACAATCTTTCTACTTTCATTTTCTTGGTAGTTAGGGAAGTGCTTCAAACAACAATTATAATATGGAGTAAAAATAGTTATAATGTAATAGTAACAATGAGTTTACTGATCCAGGGTGTTTGGATAAAAAGCAACATTAAGATGGGTTAAAACTAGTACAATTTAATAATTGTAATAATGCTGACTGTATTGACCTGGAATGTTGAGATGAATAGAATCAATAAATGATAAGATGGAGTAAAATGAGTAACAAATATCAATAGTAATGAAGTGTGTATTGAACTGGAAGGTACTTACCAGAATTAACAACATCCCCCATATCAATGTGTCCCCTTGAGTTCCCATTATAAACCCGTGAATGAAATAGTTCCCCTTGGATGAAATCGACGGGTAAACAGCCAAAATTGCGACCAGTGTCACGGACTCTCAGGTTGCAGACTGACATGACACTGGAAGTATTCAACGGCGGGAATACATCAACTTTCACTTTTTTGGTAATAAATGGCAAGTTCATGTCCAGTTGGAATTTGCCCGAGGAAGCAACGGCGATTTTTGTTGGTCCGGTCAAATTAAATTTAGGCGTCCCTGTCACATTCTGCAATAATAATAATAATAATAATAATAATAATAATAATAATAATAATAATAATGATAATAATTGGTAATTGTAGACAAGAAGAGGAAGACCTGCCAAACAGTCGACGTGGCTGTACCTGCAGACTATAGAGTAAAGAGGAAGGAGAGTGAAAAACGGGGAAAATACCAGGGCATAGCGAGAGAACTGAAGAAGATGTGGAACATGAAAGCCAGGGTAGTGCCAATCATTGTGGGCGCACTGGGAACTGTCCCAAAGACTCTGAAGGCGAGACTGAAGGAGATCGGGATAAGGGGAAGGATTGAAACTGTACAGACCACAGCACTGCTAGGAACTGCGCGGATACTGAGGAAAGTGCTAGAAATATAAAGACTGCAACGTTAATTGTCAACAGCGACCCAACAGAGGAAGGGAAATGAAAGCGGAAATGCAAACTGCAGCACTGGCATGATAGGCGAGAGAGAGAAAAGACGTTGGCTGAAGACCTGAGGAGACTTATTGTCACTCAGCCTTCAGCAATGACCACTAAGCAACCGGTGTGAAACTGTAAACTGCAGTATTATTGTGACCTATGAGTACTAGGAGAGAAAGGCTGGAGACCTGAGGAGACTTGCTGTCTCTCTAACTCCAGCGGTTACCACCAGGCAACTGGTGTGAGATTGCAAAATAATAATAATAATAATAATAATAATAATAATAATAATAATAATAATAATAATAATAATAATAATAATAATAATAGCAACAACAATAACAACAACACACTATAAGCGAATACAGCAAACTGTCTCCAAAGGAATGCAAAAGCATTGGTGGCATCGTGATGTACTGCTGGAGGGTCTCCAGGTTCGTGGTAATGATGTTTCCGCCACGAAACTTAGCCTGATTTCGGGGTTATCATCTGATGAACACTTTTTTTGGAAAGCTTTCTATTTGAACTTTTAAGATGAGGGATTGTCACTATTGTACACAATGATATTACTGAAATGGTGACCTAATCTTTCTTTTTATAGTCACAACGTTTCAGCCGTTGTAGCGTCCTGCACACATCGGGTACTTTTCGAAATCCAAAGAATGTTACCGAATACGACAGGCATTTAGAGAAGGCTGGAAACTACAACGCCCAAAAGGTTATGAACAGCCTGTAAGGTTTCAAAAAATTAACTTGGACGCCAGCTGAGTCAGAGGGAAAGTTTACGCGCCCCAAAAAGATTTGTCTTGACCGATCCAAAAATATCTAGATGTTAAAAAAGTTATCTAAAATACTCAGGATACTATCAAACGTTCATTCACTGCATGCTATATCAAAATACTACAAATAACGTTGAAAAATCCAGTCAAATGATAATTATATTAGATTCATTATATATACGATGCATTTTCAATTGGTGTACAGTTTTTCTATCTTGGATATTATCCTACGTGTAAAAATAGCCTCATTAAAAAATATCTGAATTTATCCAATATCTAAATCAAATTTTAAAATAAAAATGCAACAGAAAATAACTAAATTTGTACATAAATATCTTACAACACATTCCTATTCTATTCTAAAAACAAAACTATGAGAATGGAAACTCTTGCGCAATGACATTCATTGAGAATAAATGACCTAATCCAAAAGAAAATATAAACTGTTTATAACTAAATATAGGTTTTGGCTGTATCAAAAACTATAATTTATTTTGTCATTTGACTTCTGGTCTTCAAAGGGTGAAAATGACCTTCACTCTTCGAGAACCAGGAGAAATTATAAAAAAAATTGCTTTTGTTACGGACAGGATCAAAAAAGGAATCTTTGGGTAGAAAATATAACTGCATAAAATGAATTGTAGTAAAGGAATTGATAAAAATCATTTACAATACTTCATTTATCAAAATAGATAATAAAATAAACCTTGAAATACTTTACCCTGGTGTTTTCTCTGGCAATATACATGCTTTGTCCGACCCAAACGTCATTCTGGTTGTTATATTCGGCACCAGCGCTCACCCAGAAAGTTTGATTGTTGATGCTTGAACTCGTGGCTGGGTTAATCATCGTGGCATTAAAGTCGATCTGAAGAATACTATTCTCTGCTTTTGTCACGTCTGCCATATTATTGGTAACATTTCCCAAATTGAAGACAGCGCGGTCAAACTAAAAAAAAAAAAGAATTGCAGATAAATCGAAATGGATATGCCTGGCTTCGCAGACGAAACCTAAAGAAAGGAATTGAGTGTCCCTTTTCCGACCCAGAACATCGCCATGTGAACGAATTACATAAAGGCTAAGATGAACAAGACCCAAGAAAACAGCAAATGTGAACTGTGGAGACAAAGATGGGGCAATCAAATAATAAAACAGTAAGCAGAATAGAAGGGGTAAAAAAAAATAGTAATGAATGCTCACCAATGTCGTCTGACTCTTTGATTCTAGAACCGGCAACACAGGTTCGATTTGAAGATTGGAACCCACATGACTGATTGAAGGTGGGCAAAGAATCATAATGGCTGTCTGGTTAACAGGTGTAAATATCTCGACGTTCATATCCGTCGTGCCATTAGTGAAGTGGATGAACAAACGGAAGTTCAGCTGTGTGCCTTGTATGACTTCCGTGACGTTTGCATTATCACCAATCTTTTCCAGGGAAAAAGTGATGTTATCTGGAACGTTTTCTTTGGGGGCGTACTATAAAGAGAATGGAAAAGTGGTTCTTAACCCTTTTTGCTGCATGCTGCACCTCAACAGCTCACAGAATTTGATTTCAATAAATAATATTTGATTATCATGTGAAAAATTTTTTGTAAGAGAAAGACTGATGTATGAACTTCAGGGCACTCACTGAATGTTTTAGTAATTTTTATGATTGAAATTAAGTAACAGCATCGCAATTACCTCATTGCTTTTTCACTTCAAAAAGTTGATGAGTTAATCATTTGTTATTATAGAATCTTATTGTGAAATTGGTGATTAATAGTATTATGTAATTTTGAATTGGTAGTACATTACAATAAGGAATTAATCAATTGAGTTTTAACACGACTCAGTTTCGTGCTACCGACATTCAAAATTGCCCTCCAATATATTCAAACTGCACCTTCGTGGGGCAGCCACCGTATGTTCAGAATCAATGGTTTAATATGAAAATGCTCGAATTTGGTAGGATTTGGCTAATCTGTTTAGGTGACACACCAACAACTTATTGAACCTCACTAACCCGGTAAGCATGGAACCAGATTTTCTGAACTAGTAAAGTTTAGGGTAAAAAATGGCAAAATAATGCATATACTGTATTGTACTCCATCACTAATACCGACACAACTTACTGGATTCTCGACCCGTACCACAGGTTTACTATTCTGTGTGACAAAAATAAGGAGATTGGTAGAAAAAGCAAAGAAAAATTGACCAACTGATACCTATAAAACGTTACGTAAAAATAATGACCAAAAAAGCAATAATTTATTTACCTGACTTTCTAACTATAACGATTGTGTATTTACATTCTAGATGTTATCGAAAGTTGTATCTAGATGTCAGTTTCTCGCTGATCTTTTAGTTCATACCTACAACACCACTATATTGCAAATCAATGTCTCAAACTATCGAAGCTGCTGGACTACTGAATCCTGGATTACCGAAGTGTTACATTTTGGCATTCTAAATACATTCAATGTAAAACTAATACGATTTTAGGGATGAGGGACTTCTTGAAAGATTCTTTACAGACATATATGTAAAAAGAAAAGGCAGGGCAAGCGTTGATGTAAAATCCGTCAGTATTTCCAAGCTAAGTGTAGAATGAATAAGTTTCCTATTGATATCTACTAAGATTACTTTGGTCTATATTAGTCTTAGCAACAATGGAACAGGTTGATCTCACTAAGAATTGCACCTTTATCAATATCTTAACACATGGGTTCAAGCTTTTGTACGCAGGTCGATGTATATTTATCCAAGTCAAAGACTTGCGCAGCGCTGGCAGTCGGAGGTGACCCAAAGGCTTCTCTTTCGTTCACTTAGGATGTACTCATGAGGAAATCGTCACGATGAAGAGTTTTCCACACTCTTCAAACTCGGATCTTTATGCATGTGAGGCGGACGTACTAATCATTAAACCAACTGAACGGACTTGAATCTTAATCTCCAATTTTTTTCAAACGGTATTAGGGTTTTATAGTGTCATTTCGTAATGGCAGACAAAAAAAAAACCTCCACCAGAACTAATTACAACTAATTATTCTTCAGTCAATATCCAACGCTTTCAAAATTTGTTACCTAAAAATGCATCACGATACATACCCGTTTTTTGCGAGAAATTAACTTCTCGTTCGAATTCTCGTAACCCTGAGATGATAAAGTCGCATAAATCACGAGAGTTGTAATCGCCTGCTTTGGAGATATCCCCGTAACGGGGTTTCGAGCCGCTATTTTCAAAGTATACCTGGAGAAAAATGAATCAATAATTCAACCAACTAAAAAAATTGGAAAGATTTTTTCAAATTAAAGAAAAAAAACCCAGTTATTCAAAAATTATGAGTATCAAATCTACAGTTGGCAATATCCGTCTTTAAGCATTTGCGTATTGAATGTGGTTACTTAATGATTATACAAGTTATTAAGTAATCTTTCAGGGATTGCTCAGTATGTATAGCCAAATGTCCAAAACGTCGGAGGACGGAACTGATGGGCTGGTTTCGATCCCTGTTGGAACATTATGCGATTTCGGGCAAAAAGTGTGAACTCCAAATCTTTCGTAAAATCAAAATTCAGACTATTATAAAGAAATACAGAGAGTTCCAAGAAATGTAATTATGTGCACGAACATATGTGTCGTCTGTTGTGAAGTTTGATGTGGCTCACTCACTGATGAAGAAGCAGATTTCACGTGAAAGTTTTTTAGAACTATATGCAGACTGAAAAAGCTTGTTTTCTTTCCGAAAAGATAGATTTGGAAGATGGCCAGGAAATTCACTTGAATTCAATCCGGCTGGCATATTTTACATTGGTAATTGGAAAAGACTTGCCAAAAGGGCAGCAGCAAATGTTCATAAATCTCCTTTGTTTAAAACTTTGTTGAATTTCGTAAAGGCTTCTGGCGGGAAACTAATTAAAAAATATTGATAGTTCGTTGATTTAATGCTGCTTGCAATAAAGGTCGATTCAATTGAGACAACCTTCATTGCTCGTTTGGACCAAGAGGGGTGCAGTCGGCCAAGCGGTTAGCGACACGGAGAATAGTCACGACAAGCTGAATTTATTTATTTGCATCCGAATGACAACAAATATGACACAGGGTCAGGATTAAGGTGGGGTCCTGCATGATCGAGAACGTGCGAGCACAGGGTGCAAGAGAACCCGAGTCTTTGCGCATGATTTCGCGAGGACGTCGAGGCAGGCTTGACTGTAGTGCAAGTGACCCTAAATCTTTGCAGATGATTTGTGAAGTCATTAAGGTAGGCTGCTGATGCTCTCAGGACGAACTTGAACATGCTGGTCAGTGATTTCGGGGGACAATCCTTAACAATGATCAACTTCTCTGTCCGAAGGCGTCAAAAAAACAGATACTAGACTTTGATCTTATTTAAAAGATCGAGCAAGTTCGAATACCGACTAATTCCTTGGAAAAGGCATGAATCCATCTCTGCTTCCAGATAAGATAGTACAATTTGAAGTGACAAATGCCCCTTCGGGTGCTTGTCAACTTTAAGTTAATTTCGCGTACTGCAAATGGGCTGAGTCAGAAGTAAAGTGATATTCGTACTTTCAGTAAATGAATCACCATTGCCCGTGTGTGTACAAGAACTAATGTAAACAAATACCTAACATTAATTAGAAAGATAGATCTTTTATCCAAAATTATCTAGAAGAAAATAGCACCACAAGATTTCGGTTTTGTGGGTCCATTGAGACGAAAAAATGCATTTTGTCAAAAGAAAACATCCCGCAAAAAAAAGTTCTTAGATGGTACTTAGTTGTATACTCGTGCAAATTTTCAAGAAGATTGCCCCCAAAATGTGTCCAAGAGCACCCAGAAACAGACATCCACAGACACACGGATACTCAGAGAGAAGAATCAGTAGCTCATTTGGTTAGTTGGCCCGGTATGCCATTTGTGGGGCTATCGTGATTCGATAAGTGGAGTCAGGGCACAGACGGCTGAAGCCGTAGCCAGCGTAAATGGACTACCTTGATTCACTTTTTAATTACCGTCTCTAACAATCAGTTGCTACGGTCTTGGCTGACTAATGTCATGTCCAGATCAGTGATTTTCTAATTTTCTGGACGATCACTTTCACGCAAGAACCCGGGCGTAGAACAAGGTTTTCCTTTCTAACTAATTTTGCCTTCGAAAATCTAACACTGGTCGATAGATGCATTCAGTAAAGTTAATGTCTATCGTGAGCAGAAGTTAAGTTTGGCTCATGGCCAGAAAGATTAATCTATAAGTGCTTTCCATGTTGCCAATTTAGATGTTTTATATCTTCGTCTAGATGTTTTTGATTTTGTCCAGATGCCAGAAATTACAACTCAGATGATTTTGAATAAAATAAGTAATACTTAATTTATTATTTTTTTGCGATAAAATAAGCAATAATTTTAATGAAATAAGGAATACCTTAACGAAACAGTTGACAATTATTGTGTGTGTGTGTGGAGAACTTAGAATGTTTCGAGATGCTTTATTACTCAATTTTAGATGGAAACATGAAAATGAATTTGACAACACTGCCTTAAACGGTAGAATTAAGCAACGTGTTATTGTGTTTTGGGACTCCTAATCTGAAGTTCTACTACGTATGTCAGATGTATTTGTTCAGATTCATATTATGTGATGAGTGATAAACTTGACAGAATATTGAATAAATAAACTCCCAACCAATCGCTTCCAACAAGGAAAGTAAAATAATTACCGAGGACCTGGATCCCCGCTCGAGTACTCAAATAAAATTTCAATAACTATTACTGATAATGTTTCATTCACTCTTCATTCACCCTCCTAGTCTCATTCATCCCTAAAATAATTCCGTTCACCTTTGGATGAATCATTCGCCAGTTTATGAAACACTACCATAGATCACTTGGGGAAAACCAGTCTTTGTCTTTCTAATACTGGACGAAGTAGCACGAGTACGAGTCTACAATTCTCAGCTCTCACTCAACAATCCAAGGAAATTATAAGAGTTAAAAAGAGTCTTCTGTCTTGATTGACAGCAGCTGAAAGATTGCTTGATCAGGGGTTTCAAACCAGACAGTGTACCAAAAAGCTCCCCTTGGATCTCTAAAAGGTCAAGTACAAATACCACTTCCCCCAGGTCTACAAGGACAAATTTCCCAAGTGATCTTCTGCAATAATTGTAAATTTAAGTTCCGCACTTCAAGTTCCCCGAACTTTAGAACCTCGTACTTACACATGTGTGTTTAGTATGTTCATATATATATATATATGTGTGTGTGTGTGTGTGTGTGTGTGTGTGTGTGTGAGCATGTATTAAAAAAATGGACATATTTGGTCCGACAGAATGAATTATAAATTGCATTATATTATACAGTAACTTTTTTGAAATGATCTCCAGTTAATACACCACTTAATTTTGACAAGATAAACACTTAAAGAAAAATGAAGCTGCTACTGGAATATAATACCATGCAATTTATAATACACACATATATATATATATATATATATATATATATATATATATATATATATATAGTTAAGTTAAACAGCCACCGGTAATGCAGAGACTTAAATAAGTGTTTCAAATCCGAATTGTTTATTCGCAGTCTATATCTGCTCAGTGCGATGATTAGGTTATAAAGAAATGAATATATGATCCAACAGAATGAATTTTCAAATCGTTAGATTATATTGAAACTTCTATTTGAAACGATCACTTGTTATTACATGATGAATGTATCATTTGGCCTAGACAACGTAAATAGAATTATTTTAAATCAGAGAAAAAAGGGCTGCTGCAGGAATCAAACCTCCAACCGATTGGGTAGCCTCTCCAACGTAGCGTTGCTCTTACCATTTAGTGTGTGTATCTGACAGAGAGAGAGAGAGAGAGAGAAATAGAGAGTGTGCCTGCATCTATGTATGTTTCAATATTGAGGGGATATATTGGAGCGTGCATAAATGAATAAATATCATATGTGTGTGTGTGTGTGTATGTGTGTGTGTGTGTGTTTGATTGCACACACGCGTCTGTGTGTGTATGTATGTGTCAGAGAAAGCGAGAGAGAGTGTGTGAATGATGATTCCATATTTGTCGAAAGGTTTTATTATGTGTACATACTTAAACTCTTCTCTCATTTTTTTTCATTTTGGGAAGCCAATTTGCGCTTTATATTAAGCATACTTTTCAGGAGCACCTCCGAAATAGATAGATAGATAGATAGATAGATAGATAGATAGATAGATAGATAGATAGATAGATAGAATGAGTAAACCGAAATAATATAATAGTTGAAAATGAATAATAAAATGAATTATCATGATAATTGATAATATTCAAGAAAGGTATGTCTTCAGTCTAATTTACGCAAGGTACCCATTTCGACAATGTCACTAACTGTAAGCGTGTATGTGTTACCTTGAATTCGGAAGTAGGTGCGTTCCTTGGGTTACCGAGATTTCGCCCGATTCTGGATGGATCATGAAAGCTGAATTCCGATTCCCTGATTGGATGCTGTAGCTGACGTTGGCGCATGCGCACGGGTACTGGCTCTTGCAGGTTTCGAAGAAGTCTTCATCGATGGCTTGAACCTTGTAAATACTCCTCCCAGCGGAAGTTGAAGCGTCGATTTTCACGTCATATTCTGCTTGATGGAACTTCGGTGTGTGAGCGTTTACTGCATGATTTGTAAAGAGAAATAAGAACCAAAACGTCATTACAGTGGAATTTATTAAGATATATACATGTGTGTGAGAGAGAGAGAGAGAGAGAGAGAGAGAGAGAGAGAGAGGATAAAGAGAAAAACCGAGAGAGCGTCGTGTATCCAGCCATTTTTGATCTTTTTTGATCGATTGCATACACTGCATGCCTAAATAGACACTCTCCCGTATGATTACTCTGTTGGCAGTATGATGTTATTAAGATAGATTCTATACAGTGAGACCGTCGCATTCACAATTACCGAACAATCTATTCTTCCCTTCTTGTGTAGCAAAATATCGCAGTCATGCCTCCGAAATTCGTAGGGATAAACCAAATTTTATGCAAGGCAGTGAAAATCTCATTACTGTAGCAAACGTTCCCTGGGTAATCTTGTAAAACCTGAAACAACGAGAACACCACCACCACCACCACCAAAAAAATGCACCAATCAATAATTACTCAGCTTTGCTTAGTTTGGCACATGGCTACAAATATGGAGACATCCAGTAAAAATTAAACTCACCACAATAGAAATGGTCAGCTTGGTTCTGTTGCTAACCATTACACCACGGCAGTATCCCCAACCCGCTTCGGTATTTGATATTTACTATACTTAGCTTTGTTTGACATATAACCACACATGTGGGAAAACCAATGCAGATTTAACTCTCTATAGTAGTAATTTCATTTTGGCTTTCTAATGATTACACTAGCGCGAGTTCCTCAAGTCACTTCGCCAATCATACAATCTTTAAATTACTGCACTCACACAATTGAAGTTGAAAGAAATCATGTCCTTACAAAATGTATCGCATGAGATACCATTCCAGCAAGCGTCACATTTACAAAATCCATCGGCAGAGCAGGCTCCATTCTCGCACGTCACCCTGAAAAGAAAGACAGAAGAACTGAGTTAGCAAAAACGATGAAGTGAAGCTCTGACATCAAGTATTTTCATGATTACAGTTTTTTGAATCAACGTCATGATCTTCGTGGATAGTAATCCTGGGTCACAACTGTTGGATACGAAGATCAAAGTTATTTTTTTTTAGCAGTAATTTTCTTCGTATGCGTACCTGACACGTAACTATATTACACAGTTCACCGTCTCATCGGTGATCTCAAGGAAACGGGTAAGACAATGGATCATGTCTATCAAAAACAAGTTACATTGAAAATGTTGACATCTTTATCAGTCGGTATTTTTCATCATTATGTTTTAGTTTGATATCTTCAGCATTCTCCGCATTGAAATCTGTTGGACTTTGGAACAAAAGAAATAACTGGCCTTGCACCTTGGTCAATATCGACCTCTGGCAACTGTTGGAAATGCACAAAACTCCGAACTATCGTTTATATACACTAAGCTCAGCATGGGTGCCATGGCCCAGGGAATCGTTTGATAGTCGGTAAAATTTTCGTACCACGCACCAAATGCTTAAATCTAAAATCTTAAAACTAGTGCAGGATACCACCCAGATTAAAGGGTCCTATCACATTAACTTTGCTGTCAAGCTTGGAGTAATATCACAATAATGGGGTATCCAGTAAGAATCTGTCTTACTACAAAAGTAATGGTCTGTCAACACACTGCTTTAGCATTGCATCACTGAAGAGCAATGCCTAAAGAACTTTGAATCCTTGTAGTCGACAGATAGTAAGAAGTGACGAGCTAGATGAATTCAGTACTGGCTCCGTGATGCTCATGATAGAAAGATCTAGTGAATCATGGGGAGGGTCTATTTCCAGCGACGGACACTAAAAGGCTGCTGCTGCTGATGATGATGATGCCAATAATTATTTCTCAAACGTTATTACTCTTATTAATGCTGGGTAAGAAATTATTCTCACAATCGGCTAGGTTTTTAGTTCAGACTGTAATGATATACCACCCACTAAAAAGCTTACATCACCCAGTTGGGGATGGTACTGTCCAGCCTTAAGGCCACTGGTGTGGTGCATGATCGGACAAAAATATACTTACCATGTTCACTGCAACCAAATCAGGATCTCGAAAAATACGTAGCTAGAACTAACATCCTCGAGGCAAACGGAGACATAACAACAGATAGAGACAGAATAGTTGAATGCACCCAAGAATTTTACCAGGAACTCTACTCTTCAAAACACGGACAATACAACAACGACCAAAATACACAAGATGCCGAAAATCACTTTGAGGACTCCCCTGAAGTTACACCATGGGAAGTAAAGTAAGCCATCAAATAAACAAAAAAAAGGAAAAGCCCCTGGACCAGATAACATTACCATCGATCTACTCAAAAAAGCTGGTAAGAGCGTCAACAGAAAGCTAGCTATTCTATTCAACTTTTGTCTAAAACAAAGTAAGATTCCGACAGACTGGAATACTGCTATCATAATGCTTCTACATAGAAAAGGAAACCCCAAAGACCTCAACAACTACAGACCTATAAGCCTACCCAACTGCATTTATAAACTCTTCACAAAGATCATCACCAACCGGATTACGAAAATATGAGACGAAAATCAACCACGAGATTAGGCTGGATTTAGAAGAAGTTACTGGACCATGGACTATCTTCATTCAATAAATCAACTGAAAGAGAAGGCAGCAGAATACAAAATGCCACTCGCTGTAGCATTTATAGACATCAAGAAGGCATTCAACTCTGTAGAAATTCCCATGGTCATGAAGGCCATCACCCTACAAGGTGTACGTCAAAGTACTGCAACATATATACAACCACAGCAACTCCTTCATTAGGCTACATAAGGATCCTGAACCATTTCAGCTCAAAAAAGGAGTAAGACAAGGTGATACCAGCTCACCCAAACTCTTTACAGCCTGCCTTGAGATGATCTTCCGAAACATGGACTAGGAAAATAAAGGAATCAAGATACAAAATAGACGGCGAGTATCTGGGCAACCTTAGGTTTGCAGACGACATGATCCTTTTTGCAGAGAACCTACTCAACCTCCAACTAATGCTCGATAAACTAAACAAAGAAAACAAAAAAGTCGGCCTACACATGAACTTCGGTAAACCAAAAATCTTGTGCCACAATCATGTTGAGAATAAAGACCAAAAAGTCAAGATAGAAGATGCAAAACTCGGCAAGGTAGATCACTGCATCTTCCTAGGACAATGAATCTCCATGAGACCCTCAAAGGAGGGGGAAATCAAGTGAAGAATCACTCTGAGATGGCAAGCCTTTGACAGAGCAAGCTCAACTTTCCAAAACCAGACGATCCCAATAATCCTAAAAAGAAGCGTATACAACCAATGCATTCTCCCAATATTCACTTATGGAGCTAAAACATGGAACCTAAGCAAGAGACAGACCTACAAACTGAGAAGCATGCAGCGTGCACATGAGAGAATTATGCACAGCCTTGCATGGAGAGATCACAAGACAGCACAGTACATAAGGAAGAAAACAGGAGTCCGAGACATCACAGAAACTATTAAAAAACTAAAACGTTAATGGGCAGGCCATGTTGCAAGAATGGAAGACAACCGATGGAAATCATGTCTCACAACATGAATCCCCAGAGATCACATGAGAAACCAAAGACGACAGAACACAAGATGGAGAGATGAACTAGACAAATTCAGGGAATACTGGCTCCGCAACGCCCATGACAAAGAATTGTGGCGAATCCTAGGTAAGTTCTATGTCCAACGACGGACGTTAAAAGGATGATGATGATGATGATGATGATGATGATGATGATGAATAATTCAGCCAAAATGCAAGCTATCATCATCATCATCGTCATCGCTATCGTTGTTGTCGTTATTACTATTGTTATCTCTGGTATTATCATTGTTTGAACTCATTGAGTTTTCACACCAATAATAACTGTTGGGTTATATTGGAGATCAAGTGCCTGCAAGTCTACCCAATACCCAAACACTGTCCTTAATATTTTTCAGTAGTGCCATTGTATGGTTCCCTGTTCTTCCAGTCTTTCGCTGTCCTTTCGGTTCCAACAATTACTGGAACTACTGTCTCCTTCATAATCCACATTTTTTTTTTCGTTCGTACTTATTCAGCTTTTCTATTCTAATTTTAACCTGCGGTCTCCTGGAACAATTGACACATTTCATGGGGATCTTGTGCTTTTAATTTTTCTAAGATAGGACCACCCTTCTCACCAAGCGATGCTTATTCATGGACTCTTTCCATACTAATTTGCCGCCTCCACGTATAAGGTATGTAGTTGATTGTCTCTACTTCATTTGCATTTCTCTTCTACCTCATCTATCCTGCTTTTGGCAGTATCAGTTTTGCTTCTCGTTTCTTCTTCTTCTTCTTCTTCTTCTTCTTCTTCTTCTTCTTCTGATTATTATTATTATTATTATTATTATTATTATTTCGGAATCTCACACCAGTTGCCTGGTGGTAACCGCTGGAGTTTGAGTGACAGCAAGTCTCCTCAAGTCTCCAGCCCTCCTCTCCTAGTACTCATAGGTCGCAGTAATTTTGCGATTTACAGTTTCACACCGGTTGCCCAGTGGTTATCGCTGAAGGCTGAGTGACAATAAGTCTCCTCAGGTCTTCAGCTAACGTCTCCTCTCTCTTTCGCATATCATGACAGAGCTACGATTCGTTGCAGTACTTATATCTCTAGCACCTTCCTCAGTACCCGTGCAGTTCCAAGTAGTGCTGTGGTCTGCACGGTCTCTATCCTCCCCCTAATCCCGATCTCCCCCAGTCTCTCCCTCAGGGTTTTGGGGACAGTTCCTAGTGCTCCCACTATGACCGGTACTACCCTGGTTTTCATGTTCCACATTTTCTTCAACTCCCTTGCTAGGTCCTGGTATTTTTCCCTTTTTTCACCCTCCTTCTTTTTTACTCTATGGTCTGCAGGCACAGCAACGTCTATTATTTGGCAGGCCTTCCTTTTTTTGTCTACTATTACTAAGTCCGGCCTTCTTGCCTGGATGAGGTGGTCAGTTTGGATGTCAAAGTCCCACAGTAGTTTGTGGTTGTCATTCTCCAAAACTGCCTCTGGCTTGTGCTGATACCACTTTTCCCCATGGTTGAATCCCATTTGTTTACTTAGTTCCCAGTGTATCATCGTTGCTACTCTATCGTGTCTATGCTTATACTCCTTCTGGGCGAGTTGACTACATTCACTAGTTATGTGGTTTACTGTCTCATCTCTTTCACCGCACATGCGGCATTTGCTGTTTGTCTGAGTTCTGTCGATTTTTGCTTTTATGTAGTTTGTCCTTATGCTTTTGTTTTGGGCTGCCATGATGAGCGATTCTGTTTCTCTCTTAAGGTTTCCCTTTCGTAACCACGTCCATGATTTCTCGTCTGCTATATCTTTTATCTGTCTTTTAAACTCGCCGTACAATTTTTTCCCTTCCCACTTTTCTTTTCTAGTTTGCTGTACCGTTCCATTGCTTTCTACTTTGTTTGTTGCACTATCCCTCGCGCTCTTTATGATTTCTTCACTATTTGTTTGCACATATCTATCTAGGACTACTTTAGCTCTCTGGACACAATCTTCTATGCTGATGAGCCCCCTACCACCTTCTTTTCTCTTAACGTATAGTCTATCTGTATCATCCCTAGGGTGTAATGCTTTATGCATCGTCATAAGTTTCCTTGTTCGCCTATCCATTGATTGGAGCTCTTCCTTTGTCCATCCTAGGAATGGTCCTGTATACCTAACTACTGACACAGCCCAGGTGTTCATTCCTTTTATTAGATTTCTGCTATTTAATTTGGTTTCTAATATTTTCCTTATCCTTCTAAGGTATTCCCTCTTAATCTTCTCCTTCATCTCTTCCCGTTTTATCGTGTCACATTCAAGGACACCTAGGTACTTGTATCGGTCTTGTGCAGTCAATGCCCTAATCTTGTTGTTGTCCGGAAGTTCAATTCCCTCAGTCATTGAAAGCCTTCCTTTGTGCATCACCATGATTGCGCATTTCTCTATCCCAAACTCCATTCCTATGTCCTCACTATATTCCCTTACTTCGTTGAACAGAGTCTCAAGCTCTCCCCTGTTTTTCGCAAACAATTTAATATCGTCCATGTACATTAAGTGGTTGACCTTTCCTTTTGTTTTAGAGAAGTGGTATCCTTTGCTGTTTTTCAGGATTCTGTTAAGCGGTATCATTGTTAGAACAAATAATAGAGGGGACAATGAGTCTCCTTGGAAGATTCCCCTTTTTATCCCTACCTCGGCTAGTTTGTCCCCTCCGGCTGTCAAATCTACTTTCCAGTCTTCCATCGAATTACCAATGAATTTAACCACCGGTTCGCTAATTTTGAACATTCTAAGGCATTCGAGTATCCAGCTATGTGGAATCATATCGTATGCTTTTTTGTAATCTATCCATCCCATTGCGATATTCTTTCTCCTTTTCCTTACTTCTTTTAAGATCATCTGGTCTATGTAGAGTAAATCGTTTGCCCCTTTGGTTCCTATCCTACACCCTTTCTGTTCTTCTGGTAGTAGTCCCCTTCTATCCATTGACATGTATATTCTCTCCGCTATTTGCCCGGTCAGGATTTTCCACATAAGTGGTAGGCAAGTGATTGGTCTATAGTTGCTTGCTATGTTCCCCTTTCCCGGGTCTTTTAGGATGAGGGTGGTTCTGCCTTTAGTCATCCATTCTGGTGCTTTGCCTTCATTTAGACAATTTTGGAGTAAGTGAGTGAGTCTGCCGTGTAACGTGGTGAATTTTTTGAACCAATACCCATGGATCCCGTCGGGCCCCGGTGCTTTCCAGTTGGCTACTTTCCTAAGAGTATGTTTCAATGTGTTTTCATTCAGTATTATTGGTTCCCCCTTGTCTATATCTTCTAGTTCTTTTCTCATGTTTCCTAACCATTGCGGTGTTACGTTGTGTCTTTTTGGGTGCCCCCATATGCTATTCCAATAGTTCTTGGCCTCTGTGGCATCAGGTTTCATGTCCTGCCTTCTTTCCCCATTTAAATCTTGGTAAAACTTTTTCTCATTGTTTTGGAATGTGCGGTTTTGTGTGTATTGGGCCGTTCTTAGTCTGTATCTTTTTAGTCTTGCCTCTTTGGCTAGTCTTTTCTGGTGTAATTCTTCGACTACAGTTGCGATGCCCTTTTGCGTTACTTTGTATTTGTTATAAAGTCTTACTCGTGGTCTGTCTGTGTGTGGTGTATTTCTAAGTAGTACTTCATCTCTCTGTAGTTGGGAGATCTGCCTTTGTAACCTTCTCTCCCAGTTGGGTTTCCCTTCCCTATTATTGCTCAGGTTCCTATCTTGTGTTGTGAAGCTTTGTGCTACCATTTTTGCCCCAGCGTAAATTAGGTTGTTGAGTTCTAGGAGGGTGTTCGTTTCTATGTGCTGTAAGAGGCAGTTGACCTGTTCGGTCACTTCTCCAACTTTCTTTCTGTCTTTGTCTCTTAGGGAGGGGAGTGTTGTTTTCTCTCCTCGCATGATCTCTTTCAAAGCTTGTATTTTGGTTTTCTCTTCTGCTGTTGGTGCCTCGTCGTCACCCTCTGGTGCATAGTTTACTGTGGGGGTCTTATGGGGAATTCTTATAGTTTTGTTATTGGTACTAGTTGTGCTGGGGGGGCATTCTACAGATGTGTCACCTGAGTCTCTCTCTACATTAATGCGAATCTCTAGTAGTTCTGTCTCAGACAGCCATTTCCTCTTTTGGATTTGTTTTACTTGGTCAGCAAGGCGCTGGTTCGATACTTCCACATCAGATTTTTCCCTCCAAATCTGGAGCATACGCTCCCTATAAGATCGCACTGAAGGCTTGCTTTTAAAGTAACAATACATAACTAATCTATTCTCCTCCCTTGTCCATCTCTTTCTCTTTATAGCAGTCACTCCGTGAGGACCGCGCCTACCCTGGGTGTCATTAGTGGTATATGAGTCTTGGCCAACAGTAGCTATGTGACGACTGTGTCCCTCCTGAAGGCCATTAAGGGTACACGAGCCGGAGTTTTGGCCAGCAGTCACAGGATGACGACCGGGTCCCTCCTGGTGGCTAACAAGGGAACACCTGCCGGTTACGACACACAAATCTGGGATTTGTGCCCCGTTTTTTGCGGTAAAATGGTTAGGTTGTACTGTCATGATAGGGGTTTTTGGTTCTTTGAGGTAGCGCCAGACCTTGGTGGGTTGGTTAAGACCGATGTGGTTCAGAAATAACCGAAGAGCCCCACCAGCCCTTTTTGGTTCTTTTAAGGTAGCACCAGACCTTGGTGGGTTCATTGTGGGCAATTAGCTCAGTGACACTCTCGGAGTCCCGCCAGCTGTTACAACCCATGGTATAACCTTACATGGATAGGCCATTCTGCTGCACAGATATATCTATTTGGTGGTGTGACCATCCCCTTCTACATTCAGACCTAACAATTAACACATTAAGCTTCATCTGGGTGAAATTAACAACCTTGAAGGTCATACGTCTCCCTTATTATTATTATTATTATTATTATTATTATTATTATTATTTGGAATCTCACACCAGTTGCCTGGTGGTAACCGCTGGAGTTTGAGTGACAGCAAGTCTCCTCAAGTCTCCAGCCCTCCTCTCCTAGTACTCATAGGTTGCAGTAATTCTACGATTTACAGTTTCACACCGGTTGCCCAGTGGTTATCGCTGAAGGCTGAGTGACAATAAGTCTCCTCAGGTCTTCAGCTAACGTCTCCTCTCTCTTTCGCATATCATGACAGAGCTACAATTCGTTGCAGCACTTATATCTCTAGCACCTTCCTCAGTATCTGTGCAGTTCCCAGTAGTGCTGTGGTCTGTACGGTCTCTATCCTCCCCCTAATCCCGATCTCCTCCAGTCTCTCCCTCAGCGTTTTGGGGACAGTTCCTAGTGCGCCCACTATGACCGGTACTACACTGGTTTTCATGTTCCACATTTTCCTTAACTCCCTTGCTAGGTCCTGGTATTTTTCCCTTTTTTCGCCCTCCTTTTTTACTCTATGGTCTGCAGGTGCAGCAACGTCTACTATTTGGCAGTATTATTATTATTATTATTATTATTGTTATTATTAAACAACGGTAGCCACCAAAGGTGACGAAGGATTCTACCCCCTTTATAAGTGCGTGTGTTTGTGTTTCGTTTGAGTGTTGCAGCGTGCCTGGTCATACCGTTTTGTCCACTGACTTGAAAATTGGCCTCAGTACGATAAATTCTATTTTTGCTTTTTTGCTTTCTCCGGGACCGGGATCTAGATGTTTCTAGATATTTTCTACCCTATGTTAGATTTTTGCCATTGTGACTCCAATTTTTGACGGTACGGTAGTCCAATTATTGACTGTGATGGCGATTTATTATTATTACTATCATAGTTTCTTCTGTTATCCAAAAGTTGACCCTTCGTATGAAAACGTTTTGCAAGTCGAAATAGCGTGAAATGAAGAAACACTTGCCATTAATTTACATGGTAAAAACATTTAAGCATTTCCAAACCCCCCAAAGACGAATGATTGTATTCTAGGCTGAGTTGCTGTGGGTAGGGTGGTTGCAGGTACAAGAGATTGGGATGTAGGAGAGAGAGAGAGAGAGAGAGAGAGAGAGAGAGAGAGAGAGAGATGATGATGATGATGATGATGATGATGATGATATGCGCTGTCTCTGTTACTACTTGCTGCAAAACAAACGACAATCGCCATTTTTTTCAGCTTTTAGTCTTTTTATCTTAAAAGCGAAAAGCGGGCATAAAGCGAACCTTCGTAAAATGGGGTATATCTGAATTTGAAATCCCTCTCACTGACCTGAAGTACACCCTTTCCAATTAATCCTCTTAGGCCATAAAGATCTGTTCAGATTACAGGCTTGGTCACTTGAGCGCTTTATTGTTCTTTTAAGCCTTTTTGTCTTTTTTTTAAAAACTAGCTTTTTTTCCCCCGTTGTATATAATTGTTTCCAGCACATTTGTTTTCTGTATTGTCTTGTAGTTTAGCTTGCATTGTATTTTCATTTGCTTTGTTTCCAAGGCTTCATCTTCATTTTTTCTTTCCTTTTTCTTTATTGTGTGTGTGTGTGTGTGTGTGTGTGTGTGTGTGTGTGCGCGTGTGCGTGTCTTATGGCGCCTGATTATTATGAAGGGGTGCGTCAGTCCGCGAAAAACATGAATGGACAAGTTCAGACGATTGATTTGTAATTAATTTTCTCTTAGTATTTATGATTAATTTGCTTTTCTTTTGAGTCATTTCTTGCCTTCGGTATCCATATTGTAACAATACAAGATGCACTAAGCTTTTTTCTATCTTTATACTTATTGATCCAAGTCTGTTCATATCTATCTATATATCTATTTCTCTTCGATTCGATCTATCTATCTAGTTCTCTTCGTATCTATCAATTTCTCTTTGTATCTATCTTGTTCACTTTGAATCCATCGATTTGTCTATCTATCAAATTATCTTTTTGTTCATATCTATCTATATATCTATTTCTCTTTGTATCTACCTATCTATCTATCAATTTATCTGTCAGTTCATATCTATCTAACTATCTATCAAGTTCTCAAACTATCCATCTATCAAACTGTTCGTATAGCCAGCTAGGTTTATCCATATCTATCTATCTATCTATCTATCTATCTATTTGTCTCTATCTCAGTTTGTCCATATTCATCGAGCTAGATAGGGCTATGCATAGCTGACTAGAGAGATAAATTTAAAATCAGGAAGTGATCAATAGGCAGCTCTCTTACAAACTGAACCAAACTGACGTTCTACGTATCTTCGAAAAATTGTTGGGATTGCGCAAAGGCTTATTTCATTCTGATAAATAGATACATTTGTACAAAAAATGAAAAATATGTTTTTATAATCTTTCATTTATCATAATGTTTCAGAAAACTTCTTCAGTCAGAATAGATAAAGGAGTGTATTTTGACCCTGCAACAGTCAGGCTCGTTATCTACTTATCGATTTATTTTTGAATTTATCGAGCTATGTAACTTCGTCTCACTTTTCGATCCATCAATTTTAATTCATATTTATTTATTCATGTGTCTATGTCAGTCTTTTTCCACCTACGTTTCTATATCAGTCCATTCATATCTATGTATATGACGAATCACAGTAGCCCCACGAAGGGCCTGCCTAACCGACCAGCTAAGTAGGCTACAGATTCTTCTCTCTTCGAGTGCCCGTGTGTCACCGGGCACTCTTGGTCATTGTGAGTACACCACAAAAAAACATCTAATATGGTTATTTTGAAGATCAAATTTATTTTTTAGAAAGTTTCACAAGATCTTCGATATTCCGATTTTAGATAATATTTTAGATAATCTTGGATATTTATTCTAGATAACTATGATAAAACATATATTATTTCAGATAATTTTAGATACTATTCAGATAATTAGTTCGGGAACTCGCGCAGGTTACAATGATTCATTGATGCAACATCTCTTCCAGTGTCTTAGAACGCGTGTGCCGAAGTCGGTTCCAGACTCTTGAACTGTTCGCATCAATATCGCGCAGTTACAATTCTCAAACCTCGATAATATGTTATGTATCTACAAATGTACAATTATCTCGTTATTGTTTGCATTAATTCCACAGAACTGAAAACCCCTTCTTCCTGATTTCCAATGCATTTCATTATCTCTCTATATATCTATTTATCTATCCGAACTTCGCCCAGTTCTTACCATTCGTAGAAGAAACTTGAAATTTTGCTCACACACTTTCAATGAATATAGAAAATGCTTTTCTTTGTATTTTTAACCCCCCCCCCCAACACACACACAGAGAAATACATAGGTTTTTAGTGGGCCGTTCAATATGCAATGTAAGTTTACGCTAAATTGGTCAGTAGTGCCCTTTTGCTTTTTTGAAAATCTAGACCTTCTTTTAGTAAACACAGCCTAACAAAAAAAAGTAATATTCATTGATCACCCTTTTTTCCAATTTTTTAATTGATCACCCCCAACACAACATATATGGGTGGTGGTGTTTCGTAACATTCCCTTGGAATGCTTGGCTTTCTTTTTTTGATCGATATAGAAAAATGTAATTTTTGACAAGACAGTCACTGGTGTGAAAAAAATGATGTTATGGCAAGAGCAACAGAAACTGAGGCTAGATCGAAGAAGGCTTACAATATCTCAACCCAAACGGAATGTACTGGGAGAATTCCTCTCTATATTTATTAGGATTTCAAAGGGAATTTCAATTACAGATTGCTGGAACTGAACAAACTGTCGCTACACCTCAGTGAGTGACTGGCTCGTTTGAATGACGCATTAGAACAGAAAATATTTTTGTGTGGACAAGGGTGTCAGCCACTTATTTTGCTGCATAACAACGCCTATACCTCTTGCAGCAAATGTGAGGCAACAAACAACCATTGAGCTGAGATTGGAAGTTTTTGCGCGTATTCTCCAGGCCTGTGACGTTCAGACTATCATTTTTGCTCCGTGCAACACTTTATGTCTAGTCAGCGGCTCCAGGAAATTCAGGATAGCGAAAATGTCCACGGAGAATTCATCCAATCAAAATCGGAATGTTGTTTGTTGTTGTTGTTATTGTTGTTGTTGTTTAATTTATGGAATACAAAATTCAGTTCAAAAGTATTGGAAGTTCATAGAAAGTCAGGGAAAATATTTTGATGGCTGAATAATTATGCTATGAATTTATATAGATATCTGTATCTTGTATGGATGAATGACCGGAGCCTACTCGGAACTAATTAACTAAAAAAAATTATCTGAAGAAAAAATTGACATTTTATCTAAAATCATCTTTTAAAAAAGGACCAGTTCAAGATTTTGGCATTCTTGGTCGAAAATGACCAAAGAAACGAGCAAAGAGAAAATAATCTGTCGCCCACTGGCTGCTTGATAGGCTGGGCAGATTGTGGGCTGGTTAGTAAACTGGACAATTTGTGGGGCTATGGTGATACGATAATGTCTCGTCTCAGATTTTCAATTAGTAAATTTTTTTCTCTCATGAGAGTTTTACATTTCAGTCATTATAGCAATCTTTGTCCTTATGTGAGTGTATTTTATCTTTTCAAAATCTGGCCAGATTCTTCCATTATAATTTCTAATACAATGGCTTGATTTCACACAATTGCACGCACACGCACACGCACAAAGAGAAGGGAATCCTACTTGGCTGGTTGGTTAGGCGGGCCATTCGTGGGACTACGGTTATTCGATAAAAAAATTTCATCGAAAAATGCTGGAAACCTTTGCATTAAGCTGATTATGTTCATGATGGAATATCTTTTTTATTTTTTTTAGAGTATTGATTTATTGACTGCTAATCTTTTGGTCCTCAGCCAGTTGTTGTTGACCACCGCAAGGATACCATCCAGAGGGATGGATGACAATAAAAACCTGTTGATTAGACTTCAAATAATAATCAGTCGTCACATGCGTGATTATTGATTGTCTTTAAAAAGAATATAGCATCAATAATGAGAGAAAATCAATGTTAATGTCAAAATAAGCAGTGTTTCAAAATGATAGTATTAAAATTGTTTACTAACTATGAAGCATAAAGGATACAAGTAACACAGGAAAACATGCTTGTAAGTTATTAATATTCGATCATTTGCACTTTTTTACTGTTAACCAAGTATTGATTACCTTGAAGCATATTTCCAGGTCTAGTTACGTCTTTCAGGCTAGGACTATTCATCATCATCATCATCATCACCATCACCAGTCTTTTAACGTCCGTCGTTGGACATAGACCTTCCCCAGGATTTGCCACACTTCTCTATCATGGGCGTCGCGGAGCCAGTACTTTCTGAACTTGTCTAGCTCGCCTCTCCATCTAATATTCTGTCAGCTTCGGTTCCGCATGTGATCTCAGGGGATCCATGTCGTAAGTCGTGATGTCCATCGGTTGCCTGCCATTCTTGGCCAGCCCACTGCCATTTGAGTTTTTTAATGGATTCTATGATGTCCCTGACTCTTGTCTTTTCCCGGATTTACTGTGCTATCTTGTGGTCTCTCCATGTGAGGCCCAGCATAATTCTTTCGTGTGCACGTTGCATCGTTCTCAATTCATGGGTCTGTCTCTTGGTTAGGTTCCATGTTTTAGCTCCAAGTGACTATTGGGAGGATGCATTGGTTACACACCCTTCTCTTTAAGATTAATGGGATCTTCTTATTTTTGAAGGTTGGGCTAGCTCTGCCAAAGGCTTGCCATCCTAGTGTGATTCTTCGCTTGATTTCTTCTTCTTTTGAGGGTCTCATGGAGATTCGTTGTCCCAGGTAGATGCAGCGGTCTACTTCCTCCAGTTTTGTGTCCTCGATTTTGATCTTGGTGTTTTTAATCGTTGATAATTGCCTTATTCTATTGTAAAATTATCAGAAATGATTTTTCATTAGCCTTATTTTCTCCATAGCACTACAAATTTTGCTGATGAGAAGTTGTTTGGAAGAATCAAAAAACAGGTAAAGAGGGTGACGGGCTTTGTCATAAAGATGAATATATAAGTGAGGTAACTCATCCATTGTAAGCTTACGCAATGCTCTCCCATAGGAATAGAGCCCTCTGGTGGCTGAGGAATTTCTGTGTAAATAAATATATCGCTTAAATTCAGCCTTACTGACTGTCAAGTTCTGTAGTCCAGAGGTAGGATATCGGCCTATGAAGGTTTCAATTCTGCCTCACGGTACTGGATGGGATAATTGAAAGTCTATAGCCACACTGAAGAGATATAATACATCGAAACAGCTGTCTGTGGATGACACAATATATATATGCGTGTGTGTGTGCAATCTGAGACACAACGGATTTAATATTCAATAGAAATGACACGAAGAGCAAGTCATGTCTGTTGTTATACTAACTGATCCCTCATCGTTAATAGCGTCTTTTTATGCAACTTACGTAAGTAATCCCTGTTTCAAAAAATAGATATGTAATATAAAATGATATCAATGTACAATACATACAAAACTTTGTATAAAATGATAAACTACATGTATGGCATGAACTATATGATAATAAAGGGAAGTGGTGTTGAATCAACACCGTTTGGGTGCCATTTTAATATAACTGTTTTGTTTTTAAAATTCCTGAAACAGTTACATGGTAAACAACTGATGATCCCAACAATAGACAATTTATACATTGAGCCATAATAATGAAATAATTGTGAAACAGGGGAAAACAATGTAGATAATTACATAAGTTGCATTGACAGATATTGGGGAAATAGGTGACTGAAGTGACACAACAATCGTTTGAAAAAGTTTTTTTAATGTTTGGTGTTCAAAGCTATAAAGCTGTCTGGACTATATACACACACACACACACACACATATATATATATATATATATATATATATATGGTGAATGTAATAGACAATATGGTAACATAGAGGATTGGAAAATGGATTATACACACACACATATAGGTGTGTGTGTGTGTGTGTGTGATTAAGAAGGAACGTCAATATTTTTACGGTATAATGAAGAAAGAAGGATTTACTTTCTACAAATTACTCATTTTCAACATAATATCCTCCTTTTGTTAACGTACTTGATTCAGTGGCAAACATCAATCAGATAGATCTAACATCATAAAGTAAAAAATCCCAGATCAAATCACCAAAAACCACGTATCAGGCCTATTCATTGATCCACATTCGTAAATAACTGTACATAGAAATACACACACACATATACATATATAAATCAATACTCAGATCAATAAAAGTTAACTAATCCCGTGTCTTCAATGTCGTTAATGAATGTTTTCGCGTCAATTTCAGTCTGATGTTTAACATTCAGTGATTAATGAGCCGTCAGATGTGATTGAAAGTTATCGCAGGGGGGAATTGACAGACATCTATGAACTGAAAAACAGAGAGAGAGCAGAAAGTGTCTGCTACATAGCGAATAAAATTACTTATGTAGCTTAAAAATGGACAGAATTTGGACCGAAGATTTATATTGATACGACCATTACAAAAATAGCAAAAGCAGATTTGGCTGCTGCCGGCTCAAATTCCTCTCCTACTTCTATTCCGACTGAAGATGATTGCTGTAACTTTTGTAATAAATAAATTCTTGGATGCATGACTCGTTATTTAAGCCCAGTTGGTAAGAGAGCTGCCCACTGATCATTTATCGCAATTTCAAATAATGGTAGGGAAATGTTAATTTTATGCATAGGTTTGGTTCAACTTGACGTGATCGACAAACAGTAAAGAGCCTACATGATTTAGCTGAGGACTGCTTTTGCTGTTATTGTTGCAACGGGGGTGCCTGAGTCCACTCAAACTTGTCCGTCGGTCGGTAGGTCTGACACGATATTTCTCAATTTGAGTCTGGTTTATCTGAAACCTGGTAGGAAGTTGTCTCTTGATAAGATGCTTTATTGCGGAATCCTCATTGAACTTTCGATTCTCTTTTCTTATTTTATCTTATTTTTTCGTATCTTTTTTATTAATATGGATCTTGGGTTCAGGTATGTAGATAAATACAAAGATAGATAGATAGATAGATAGATTGATAGATAGATAGATAGATAGATTAAACAAACAAACAAACTAACTAACTAACAAACAAACAAACAAACTCAGATGGCTAGCTGGAGAGATAAAGGAGATAGATATGAACAAATTGAAACCTAGAGCCGGGTTGCTAATTCAAATGCTTTTTGGTTTGGTTTGTTTTTTTCTGAATTTGTGATTCTAGTCTTGACAGTGCTCACAATTAAAAAAGAAATATTAATGTCTAAAATTCCAGTGTCACCAATTGATTTGTTGAATTGGCAACACTGATTTCGAGGCAGAATGTACACCTATATCCATACCACGCGCCACATAAGAATTCGGTTTGAAGGGGGATTATCCCCTCGTACACATAGTTTGTCTTTTTAGAATTATTTGCATTCATGTCTAATTCTATTTCAGAATATCTAGGGAAGTGTAGAACACTGAGAATGGACTCGGCGAACCAAGTTCAAAACCTAGCGAATCAAGTAGGAATTAGAGAGAGGGGGGATTATGTACTTACGTTATAGCTCCGTCCTGTGTTTTGCAAGTCCTGAGTGCCTCTGCTGGTGAGAGAGAAAAAAAAGAAAATGTCAGCTAGGTGGCGTGACGTATACAGATGAGGATATTTTAAAAAGGTTAATAAAGTAACTGGTGGCATTTGATAGATATCAAAATCCATAAAAATGCTTTAGCACAAGGAATAACAACAACACTGATAATGGAAGGTGAGACCCCCACTTCTGTTACCATATCAACAATGTTTATAACTTTCAAGTAAATTCGACCTTGTGGGTTCAAATCTAGCACAGTTATAACCTCAAACCTTATGCATTTTTTCATAAAGTTTTGTTGTTATTCCTTGTTCTAAAGTATTTTTATGAATTTAAACATCTATCAAATTTACTATATTTATCTCTTTGAAATGTCAACAGATATCCCCTGTTTTTGAAGTTAACGCCTCTTTTTCGCTTTTACGAAAGGGAGCGAAAATAGAATCCAGCGCTTGTTTACTTTCTTACACCCTATATTCCGGTTAAAACCCATCATCCTGATCACCACAGAATGAGACAGTAAGTTTTCTCGAATCTGCAGAACTATTCTCGAATTTCTAACATATCCAAACTCGATTTAAGGGTTTTATTGCACAGTTCCAAATCTGACCCACAAATGGCCGACCAAGCAGCCTGGGCTACAGATTCTTGTCTTTTCAAGTGTCTGTGGGCCTGTTAGTGTCTCCGGCCACTCATGGTTACATTTTCTGGGCTACAACCTAGAAAACTTTCAACCATCTAAAAAGCCTTTTTTTTCTTTTTTCGGGGGGCAGGGTGTCTGTGGTCATTTCGAACTAAAGATCTTGTGCTAGTATTTTTTTAGATAATTTTTTGGTTAATTTTAGATAATTTTTTAGATTATTAGTTTGGATACAATGCTACAACGGTTCATTGTGCGAGGTATGGATATCATTGTAAGTATTTGTGCTTGTTTAGTTTTTAGACTGATAGTAACCTTCACAAGGGACCAAGTGACAGCTCGTATCCTCAATACTCTGAGTTTCTCTTCAGCGTTACATCTGATTCAAGTCATGATGTCATCTGGATGCTTTCGATTCTTACTTGTATTTCCAATTCTTTCAATTTCTCTGCAGGGCTCTATGGAAATTGTCCCAAGCGCTCCAGTAATGATACAACTGTAACCTTCATGATCCACATATTCCAACGCAATTTGATCGTAATCTCTTTGCCGCAGGGTGTTGTTCCCAAGCCCTCGTCCGTGTGCTGAGTGCTGAGCGGACAGGCATTTAATTCCATTTTTAAAGTCTTTGGAATCATTCAGCAGTGGATTGAACTGGAGGCATGAGCACTCCACCACTGGGCCACAGTGATCAGTGGTGCCAATTATACCTATCAGTATTGGAGTGCTTGAAACAGCTCCGAAGAACTTCGCAAAAAGACTGAAGTGGAAATCTAAGGTGAAATAAATCCATCCAGACCTGACAACAGTATTATATTGATAAAAGGATATCCATGCCTCACATAAATGAATCACCCTAGCCCGCACACGTACCAGAACTGGTCGTCTACACATTACCAAAAATTATCTAAAAGAAATACCAGCACAATAATAACCATAGATACCCTAAAAGCACTTTTGAGGAAAAAAGAATGTTTTAGATGGTGTCTGTTGGTGTGCTCATGCAAATTTTCATGATAGTAACCCCAAAATGTGACTAGGAATTCCCGGTGACACATATGCAAAGGCGTTCAAAGAGAGACGAATCTTGGTCAGAGGGCCATTTGTGGGGCTATGGTGATTCGATTGAGGAGGATGCTGAAGTATTAATGAAATTTGCTGCCACTTGATCGCCAGCGGAAGCCACCAGATAGTACTGTTAAGAAAAGCCAATGAGTAAAGGCTGATTTATGAAAACAAATACATTAACATTTTTTTTATAAAAACTTTTCTATTTTTCTCTTTTAGTATATACTAATAAGGATATAGTCACATAAAATGACGATATAATGCTCCCTCGCTCACTACCATGGAACTACAATCATGCTAAACTGGGGACAATTGCCGTCATCCAGGGGGTTCCATTTGCATAAGATTTTCCAAAGATCATAAAGAATGTCTTGGCTTTTCTTTTTCCATTCGGAAGACAATCATATTTAAAATATAACTTCTATCGTATAAAAATAATGCAACAAGACTTCTATTCCAACTGGAAATGATGACTGTAACTTTCGTATAACGAATAAATGAATTCGTAAATGTATAGAACTTGTCAGATTATCCCCGTTGGTAAGAGAGTCACTAAACGATCAATTGGTCGTGATTTCGAATCACGGTAGGGGAATGTTATTTTTAAATATCGGTATGGTTTAACGAGATGTGATAAACAAACAGTTATGCGTTAATTTCTTTAACTAAGGTGAGGATTGTTTTTATTTTCGTTTTTGTTACGGGGTGAAAAACAGGGTAAACTCAAATCTGGACTCAAGTTCGACAAAACTGCTCCTAGGCTCTTTTCACTATGTTTGTCTTTAAGATAATTTTTTTTTTAAAGCTACCCCTTATATATTCTTTTCAGGGTAACACTTATGGAATTCCAAGGTAAAACGATTGCAGAGAATGAATTTAATGATTTTTAATAAGTAGTCAACACCTTTCAAAAGTCTCCCAATCTGCTGCTTGAAGCCCTATCTGGTATCTCTGACTTGCTTACACAATCAATGTCGCGAAAACATGATCAGAAAATCTTCATGATCAGAAAATATTCATACATTACACTAAAAATGAGACAATCCTTGCTTAGACCGGTGTAAAATGATGTTCTCTCTATGATGTGTCTAGCTACAGTATTTTACATCCCCAAAAGCAAGGTGAACCTAAAATGAATTGCCTCAGAAAAAACGAGATAATTCCCGAACTACTAAAGACATCCATACTTGCTCGCTTATGAAATAAAGCTTAAAATAATGGGCTATTGATTGGTGAAAATCCTATGTTTCTATTTCTATTTCATCAGTGTCAGAGTTATCAAGATTCAAAAGGCGTGACGGGTCCGGTTGGGTAAATTTAAAATTTAAAAGAATCTCCAGAACAAGTTTTATGGAAGGGTAAAAAACTGCACCCTTTATATTTTTGAGATATGGGATAGTTCTGTGACCAGTATATTTGATAAGAGTGACCTCACTTTCTGTATGGAATCCTACTGCATCTTCGTTCATGGCCTCCTTGAGGAATTTTATAAGGCGATGGAAAGCTGTTTTCACGCCCCAACAAACACCATCGTCCTTTGGCCATCCTGTTTTCACCTATTATAACTCTTTTAGCATCCGTGCTATAACTGCTCGCTGGTAGACGACAGAATCAATCTATTGAACTACCGTAGCCATCAAAGTTGGTGAAGGGTTCCATCCTATTTTATATGCGTGCGTGTTTGTATGTTCCAGCGCTCCTGGCCATACTGTTTAGTCTACAGACTTGAAAATTTGTATCATTTTTCTACTAGACCCTTCTTAAAAGATAAATTTTCATTTTTGGAAAAGAGGCTATTTTCGCCTTTTGGGAGCCTTATTTTTCACGGTTGTATTAATATTTCTAGATATTTTAGAAGTTTTTTTTTTTACTCTATTTTAAATAGTATCCAGTGGGAAATGCTAGTAGTTTCATAAGTAGAATTTATTCTGATCATATTTATTCTTCGGTGGAATTCTTTTTACTTGACTTCAAAATCTGACGCTACGGTTGTTCAATTATTGAGTGCGATGGCGAGTTTTATTAATGACCATATCGTATGGACGTAGATGTTAATTTTCGGGCCCCTCCAAATCTCTCAGGCTTCTATTTGGTCCCCGGGCCCCGGTGTAATGCACTGGTTCCATCCGCCTCTAAAAGGATCTTCATCTCACTACGAAAAGCACGATAAATGTTTTTTTTTATCTCAGACTTTCATAAGTTTTATCATCTAAATTGATGGTGCAGGGTGACCGTGCAATGAACGGCATGACGATTGGACCAGGGGAGTCGATTTCAAACTCCGGCTGGGACGTTTAGTGTTTTGTACTAATGCCCTTAGGAAAGGCACAAATCTATCTCTCCACCTAACTGGGAGGTAAACTAGTACAGAATGAGGTGAATGACGTCACTTGTTTTATCAACTAAAAGCCTGGTTGTGTCCCTGTTATTTTTAATCAACGTTATCCACAACAGACCGCTTTAATCACTGATGCCGGATTTAGGTTATTCATGTGTTCAGACATTTATATGTATCTATCAATGTATCTCTCCGGTCTTCGCCCAGCCCTTTTCAATCCTGGGTAGAAACTAGAAATTTTACTCACTCCTCCCACTCAATCCGTTGGTATAATGTTGTGTTTGTTAGGTTTATTCTCTAATTCCCCACCAAAATAAGCTTTTAGTGGTAGGGTTAAATATTCAATGTTAATTCATGCTGAATTGATCACTAGTTTTTGCCCACTTGTTTTTTTAATCTGGATCTATTCTAGTGATTACAACCAAACGGAAGGGAAGAGAAGTAACTTATTCATTGATTACCCCTTTTCCCAACTACAATTGATCACCCCAACACAGTATATCCGGTTGGTGGTGATTCATAATTTCTCTTGGAATGCTAGTTGAACTTTTGTTAATTATTCACGCCTGTTTATTCGTCGCAATCAATGCTGAAATTCGGATTCATTAAATATTTAGACACGTCTTATACGTGCAATCATTTTTCTTGTTCCCACTGAAATATAGATCTCTTCAGAAACATGCTAGCAATATTTGGTAGAAAATATCCTTGCAGTTCCAAGCAATGACGTCCCGCTATACAAACAATATCATAAAATCTTCAAAAGCCGTTAATACATTTCTTTCTTTGATAATGATAATAATGATGATTATGATAATTATTAAAAATGATGCAGTAGACTCCCGTTATAACGGCACTCTTGTGGAATGCTACTATAACAAATTTTCTGTAAAAATGCGTAGATTAAAAAATACGTCATGCAGAATAAAATTAAAAAATACAATATGCAAATTAAACATACTGCAAACTATTTACTTTTCAATTCGTCCGGGAAAATTTATAATCTCCGACTCTAGTTCTATGAAAATATGAAATAATACAATATATGCCGTTAGAACGCATGTGCCATTAAATAGTGCCATTAGAATGCGTACCGTTACAACGAGAGTTTACAGTGATAAAAATAAAAGTTCTGACCTGTGCACCGGAGTTGGGCGAAAACAATCAGGATTGTAACAATTTGAGGCCATGAACACCATGTCAAAGATGCTTGAATGCCGGCAAGGGCGCTTTTTCTGCGCTCTCCTTGCATGTCGTTGGTGAAACCCAAATCTTTAAAAAAAAAATCAGATTGTGTTGACACCTCGCGTGGTATTAGACGTCAATGTTGCTCGATGGTGGTTCTATGTCCGTCTGTCAACCTCTGTAGTCATCAACGCATCTGAAAGAACAGACAGAAGCCTGCATAAGTGCAAATGTATATGTCTATCGAATACTTACTTCCGCTTCCGGTATACATTCAATTAAATGTGTGAATACGTGTACGCATGCGTGTGCGTATGGTTAGTTAAAAGAATGCTGTCTAAACAAATAAACAAGAATAAATGAGTGGACTTGGATGTGGGCACGCACACACACACACACACACACACACACACACACACACACACACACACATATATGTATATATATATATATAAGCACACTAATTACTATATCAGATTCTGAAATGTGTGTGGACACAAATATAGCTGTGTAAACAATTACACGTGAGAGTTGTTATCGAAGGGCCTGGCTAAGCCAGTGTGTATGCCTAATGTGTATATGTGATCATGATTTGTGTCTATCAATAAAAAGGATTTATTAAAGTCATTAAACAAACACGCAAGTGTCAATTGTTATCAACGTATGCTAAGGACTAGCTGAAGAGGGGAGGTAGGGACTATTGAAAAATACCCCTTGTCGCTCAATGGGTGGGAGCCCCAAAAGCTTTATGAATAGTAGTTCACCTACTGCATTCCCACTGACATGATACAATGACAAGGACAAATTTGTGCATACATGAATTGCGTAAAGATTAATTGGGTTTTTTTTTCAACTGGTTTTTACCAATTAAGTGATAGTGCATGTCTATTGCAAATTCTCATTTTTGATCGAATCTAAATGTTAGTGGGGGTACCACAAGGGGTTAGGGCCCCTGGACTTCTAAACCTCTACCTATCTCTAGCTACGTCATTGAACATGCAAGTGTAGCTGTGATTGCTAGCGTATAGATTTAGGCACATCAATAAGTACGTATCCTGATAATGAATAAAAACATTTATCTTACAGCGAATCTTAATTTTTTTTTTTTTTTGCATTATATCCTTCCGTGTCAATGCACCTAATTAGGGGTGAATCACACTATACAGGGGAAATATCAGATAAAAATTAAGCTAATAACAATAGATCAGGCTGCAGATTTATTGCTGCATCCTCAAACTTTTATAAGATAATGGCTGAAAATACCCGTCCTTCGGGTGGTTATCCCCAGCTATATGAAGTTTGTGATCGTAAAACCTTGAGTTAGGTTATGATTCAATGTTGCGCGGTTGTAAACTTGTTATAGCTGGGGAAATCCACCTGAAGGACGGCAAATTTTCAGGTAGTATAGTATTTCTTTAATTGAATAGTAATTTCGACTTGTTTAAACAATAGGCCCTTATTATATTTCAATTATGAAAAAAAATGTTTGTTTCTCGTTTGTTTTCTTTGGGGAAAAATGAACGCAATTTTCTATTGCTCAATATTATATTGTTTATGATTTTAAGTAAAATAAAAAGGCGATTGAATACTAATATTGAATGAAGTTAAATTAGATGATGTTTCTAAATAAATAGTTGGCACGTCTTACAGAACGTTCAGTTTACTGCTAAATTTATTGCAAACCACCCGAAATATTGAAGTAAATTTGAATAAAAACCGTCGTTTTTTTATTTTTTTTTTTTTTTCTTACTTTAAATTTCATTAACTGCTGATGAATTGTAAAGCATGACGAAATATGGTTTGAACTTTTTTTGTGGCTGGTAATTGTTTAATGACAGGCATCCTAATATTTGAATTACTAATTAGTAATTTCATATCTTTTATGAAGATAAACAGTCTAAATTATTACAATGGATTTCGGTCACAGATCGGTTCAGTTGACACTGCAGTTTTCGTTGTAAACATTTTCATTTACCCTTTATGTAATATCTAATGAAGACTAAACACAAAATTGAATCCCTATCGAAATAAATATAGTGAATGTAAAAAAATGAATAATGATTTTAATTTGCTTAGTAGTAGTTTTTCACATCAAGAACTTACAATAACGATGTAGCCGTTTTAGCCTTTCGTACTTTAAAATTCTAAACGTTACTTTTTGAACAGTCTTCAAATTTTTTTTTGTCTCTATAATCACAAGCTCTTTGAGAATAATAGTCTAGAATCATTTGATGGAAAATATCGAAAGCCTGCGACGGATTTTTTTTTTTTAATGGACGGAGCGTGATTATCTGGGGGAAATTTCATGTCAGAGAGATCAAGTGAATCTCTATTATTATAAGATATGCGTATGAACTCATATATACAAACTAATATACATACATACATGCATACATACATACATACATGTACTACATACCTATATATCTATGCTTACATACATATGCATCCATAGATCCATACATTCAAGATACATATGTATATGTACATACTTAGAGACATACGTACAAATATCCGTGTTTGTGTGTATGCACACGTGCGCTCGTATGCATGTGCGTGCGTTTGTGTTCGTGTGCGTGTTCACGCGTTTGCATACGTGTGTGTGAGTGTGCATGTAAGTGTACGAGTGTTTAACTGAACGTGTGTGTGAGTGTGCAGCTGTGTATGATGTATGTATGTACGTGTATATTTGATCTTGCATGGGTATGTTTGATTGTGTGTGCGTGCGTGTACATGTGTATATCTGTGTGCATGGCTACGTTTGCATGTGTGTGTGCGTGTGCATCTACATGTGTATGTGAGCATGTGTGTGCATGTGAGTGTATGTATGTACGCATGCGTGTGTGTGCGTGCTATCAAACAATGAATGTAAACAATTAAAAGCTTTCTTATATTTTGATTGTTTCTCGGTTGGATGGCTCTTGTTGTATTGGATACTTCGAGGTATATCTAGGACGATGCCCATCTCCTCTCCAAGTCATAAAAGGTCGGTTGTAGTGGATCACAATAGAGAAGAAATAGAGAAGGATATTTACTCATTCTATCAGCGGAATAGAATGTATCACATGACAAGTTTCTAAAATGGACCCCAAGCGCATCATATGTATGTGTGAGTGAAGAATTGCGTAGTTCTATCAGTATTTCGCTGTTGTTGAAACTCCGTTGCAAAAAAATATATATATTTTATTGGGTTGCACTTCTTTGGAAAAAACATATTCATATTTTGGGCCACAGAGACACAAAGCTATAGTGTTTGGTTATGAATAATTATAGATAATTTCCGTTTGGATTGGATTAAAAAAATCTTGCTATATTTGATGCATTTGGTTTAGAAGAAAATCAACTTTTTTAAGTAGTGGTGTACTCATTTATGGTCGATATTGTAGATAGATAGGTATGAAGTGACTGAGACATAGGGAAGGGTAAATTGTGAAAGACAAGTTTATGTCTGCAACTCATACGTAAATATGTAAGTGTGTGTGTGTCTGTGTGTCTTGTTCCTCCTGTTTGTCTATATATATGTATGTATGTATATGTATGTGTAGGTATTTCCTTACCTGGGTTCATTGTTCATTCTCCCCTTCACTGTCGGCTGTTTTAGTAAAAACGCGCGCGCAGGCACCTGCTCCCGTTTCCTCTGAGCATGACGTCTACCTTTCGTCTATCTTCAAAGGCAGAAGTGTGTGTACGCTTGTGTGCGTGTATATCCATGTTAATGTGTGAGCCTGTATGAAAGTGTGTGTCATCCGTGGTGTGTGGGTGTATAACACTCTATCGTTGCGTGAGTGCGTGTGTGTGCGTGTGTGTATGTGTGTGTGTACTGATCTAAGAGATGCGTGTCCTGGTATAACCTGTCGGAATGATGTCCTGACAAGTGTTCGTTTGTCGAAGTGTGTTCGTATACGCTACGTGCGGATAAGCGGGTGCAGTCAGACACACTAGTTGGAGATGGGTGGGTCGAGATTTTTTTTGTGTTTGTTTGTTTGTTTGTTTGTTTGTTGTTTTCTTCCTGAGTGTTTCTTTTTCTCCTTACCTGTCAATCTTCGGACATTCGCACTTCAGAAAGAACCCGGATGATGATGGAAAATGACTCTAAAAAAATAAATAAAGATTACATTGATAACGACTGTGAGAAAGATTGATTGTTGGGTGAAGAGAGAGAGAGAGAGGGAAACAAAATTGTGGACGGATGGGGATGTAAGGGGTCGGAAGGAGGTGGGGGGGAACTCAAGGTAAGCAGGGGGGCAAAGAGTGGGAGGATGGTCAAAATCGAAGTTACTGGACAGTTAGGTGACATAAAAGAGAAATACCTTGATGAGTGGATTGACGCTCCAGGAGATTTTTTTTCAGGTGGTAAAAGGTTTACGAAGTTGAAGGGGAGAAAAAACGGAAAGGGGAGACGGAAAACAAAAAGCAGAAAGAGAAATGGAGAGGGAGAGAGGAAGAGATATCGGTTAGAGAAAACGCGCAAATGGTACGGAGAGAGAGAAAGAGAGAGAGAGAGAGAGAGAGAGAAGATAGGCTGGAAGGAAGAAGGGTGAATAAAATGTGAGTGATGATGCAAAAAGAGGTGGGGTGTGGTCAAGGAAGTGAGTTTGAAGTTTATTGTGGGGAGCCGATCGATGTCCATCAACAGTCAGGGAGGAAACCATGCGAAAAGCAATGTAAGAAAGCGACATGATTTTGATCCTCCATTTTCATTGAATGAAACTAGTTGCTTAGGGTTGCAATGATGACATAAGTGATGATTAAAATGTAGACGATGTCTTTTGTTAGATATTGATATTTACTAAACTCAACTCGGTACAGCACAAGGACAAAAGTATGAGTCACCCAGTGAGAATCTTGCTCATTGCAGCATTAATGGCCTATGATACTAGCTCAGTAACTGCTACTCCACGAAAAAATCCTCACGATATTTTCAAAGCTTACTTCAGTACAGCACGAGGCGAAATGTATGAAGCACAAAGTGAGAATTTAGCTCATTACAGTAGTAATGACCTGTGGCACTAGCTCACTAACCCGTACTCCACGACGAGACCTTTATGATATTTAGTATGCCTATTTGACAATATGCCTATTTTCAAAAAATTATATATATATTTCTATATATTTCTATGTGTGTGTGTGTGTGTGTGTGTGTGTGTGTGTGTGTGTGTGTGTGTGTGTGACTATCTATCGCCATAATCCTAAGCTCAATTTTCAACTCCTTTGGGGCAATATCGACCCCCGTTGAGAATCATTGGGCTAAATACTCGATCTGGAATCGAATCCGTCTCGTCATCATGGATCGTTGAATTCGTGATTGTTTGGACTGATATCAACATTGTCCTCTTCGTAAATATATCGGTCGCCCGCCATTACAATCATTACAGCAACCGTTTCCATTAAACATTTATATCAGCCATTATCATCTCCATCACTGACAACATTATATCCATCACAAGAACGGGACCGGCCCATCCATTAGGTGAACCTATACCGTCGCCAAGGGCGTAGAGATCCTGAGCACGCACTCCAAACTGGAAAAAAATAAGTCATTAGGGCTCCGCCTAGATAGTATGAAACTTGTGCGTCGGCCTTGCACATGAACAACGTTAAACAGATAAATATCATCTATAGTACTACACATCAAATACATCATTATGGTGACTTGTCGGCATTGGCTTAGCTAATGAAGATCTAAAAAGACATTCTACTTCTGGTGCAGGACCGCTGATGGCAGATGAGGCCAATACCAGACTGACACTTCCTGAGTGGCTGCAGGAGAGGTTTGAAAAGTAGGATGGGGGTGAATTTTCTCTGAAACTCGGGTTTTATTACCCTCTTTTTTTCTCAGCACTGTTTTTGCGCTATTCAACAAAGACGAAAAAGGAAGGAGATAAAAGAGACGAAGAATATTGTATAGCTCCATGATCTACTATCAGTACTAGCTCTGTGTAATTTTCAGTGTGCACTGGAGCAAAATTCTCAAAACTGAGAAAAGTCATGCTCTACAAGATACATCTAAACTGAGCAAATCACGTGTCTGGGATGGAAGGACTTCCGTCTACCTAAGGTTTTATTGATCAGTGAGATAGATAGATAAGCCTCTCTTTCAATACGGATTGTACACATAGAGAAGGCTATGGAATTGAAACATTGTGGTAATAACGAATACAAAAAGAATTAGTCCAGTAGTCCGATCAACATTTGAAATGATAGCGACAACTCAAAATTGCAGAAGGTACAAACAGAAGGTGTTGACTTCGGCTCTGCGAACCAAGACGGCATTCAAGGGTGTACCGGCAAGGATGGTCCTAAGGTTTCTGTCGCCCAGACAAGCCAAATTCCAGTGCCCTTTAAAGTAAAATATTGAGCAAAGGGCTCCAATCTTTTCTCAATATGTGCATGTGTGTGTGTTTGTGCGTTTGTTTATATCCAACGCACCTGGACATACTGTTTTGTCTGCAGACTTGAAAATTGGTATAAGCACTCCCTTCAAAAATGCACTTTTTTATTTCTGGAGAATCTAGAAGGACCTTCTCCAGAATCTAAACGTTTCTAGATCCTTTAACTCCATTTTAGATGTTTTCCTATGCGAATGGCCAGTGATTTTTTGAATAGAATTCATTTTGACCATATTTATTCTTAGGTTAAATATTTTTACACAACATCAAATTTTGACGCTACGGTTGTTCAATTATTGACTGTGGTGATGAGTAATTTATGTCTTACGACGAGAAGAATAAATATATTGAAATTTACGTTCGTAGATACTATAGTATACTGACCGACAGTAAATATCAATAATTTTCATTATGATGCATTAATTAATGCTTGTCGTCAGCCATGAGAATCTTTTTTGACAATTGGTCCTCTGGGATTCACCAACACAGAAAGTATTTACAATGTCGCTTATAAATGAGTACACACCAACGACTTAAATTTTCTTCTAAACAAGACGTAGCAAAATTTTATTATCTCTGGTGGAATATTACTCAATTGAAACGGATATTTACAGGTATTATCCAGGGCAAACTCTTCAGCATTTAAACTCTGCAGCCAAAAATATGAATACGCTGCCGTCCAAAAGTGCGTACTACCCTATGAATTTACTTAATACCAATCTCTGGTCTAACAGCCTTTATTTTCTTTCACCATTTGTAGATTTGAATAAACAGCCACTGGGATATTTTGCCACTTCAGTAATCTACTTTCTTTCAAATCTGTCTCGTTGGATAGACGTCTATCTTCGACTTTCCGTTCAAGTACATTCCACAAACACTCATTTGAATTTAAATCTGGCCACATGCAAGGCCAATCTAACTCTGTTACATTCTTCTTCTTCAGGAACTCTCTTGTTTTAGAGGAGTGTTTTATGTCATTGTCATGCTGAAACACAGCTCTTCTTCCCAAGCGTTTGAGTGAAAGTAACATATTTTCTTTCAATACATTGATGTAACCTAAATTCATGATTCTGTCAATGAAATGCAGCCCACCAGTACCATATGACTTCACATAAACCATAGATGACGTTCCCACCATGCTTAACTGTCGATAATAAACAGTTTTCCTTGAACATCCCGCAATGGAGATGCTGAACTCGTTGGATGCGATCAGACCCAAATAGTTTCATTTTCGTTTCATCTGACCACAGTAATGTTTGCACAGGAGAACAAGAATATAAATTCAACGCCTTAGGACAACGTACTAAATTTCCTAAGACACCATTTACAGTAATTATCTATTCCTATCATTGGATGAAGTATTGTAATCCTATTTTCTATTCTTTTTTTACTATCTTCTTGATTTGTTATTGTTTTTCTTATCATAACTTGAATTACAGCTGCCAGAAAATAGTAGTATCAGGAATAAAGAGTAAGCTTCCGGTGAGAATCGAATTCACGTCCCTTGAATCAGAGCGAAAACAAAAAAATCTTTTTAAATGGCTTGGTAATCGTTACACCAGCTCCTGATGATTAATACGACCGTAACGATTATGATGATCACAGTCACCGTCGTGGTGAAAGTAAGGGGGGTACGCAACGGGAATTGTTGATATTGTTTCTTAGGGATGATTGATGTTTGGGTTGGGTGAAGTTGAAGCTCAAGCATTGCGGGACACTGGAGAATTGATCGAATCGTGGAAACGAGTCGGTTTTTATTATTGTCATAATTGTTGCGGCTATTCGTGGCGTTGGGAGACAAACTCCTGTCAGATATCATTCGTGTACGTTGCTCTCTTCTCAGCTGCGTTTGAACCTTTTCTTGTTGAGACCTGTGGGTTTGCACGAACTTAATCATAACAGATTGTATTTACAACAGTGATTCTTAACGTACGACGCACGCTCCACAAAGGGGAAAATTACTTTTATATATATATATACATATATATATATATATATGTCTATATATATATATGTGTGTGTGTGTGTGTGTGTGTATGTGTGTGTGTGTGTGTGTGTGTATGTGTGTGTGTGCGTGTGTGTGTGTGTGTGTGGTACGATTCAGGCTAGCAGTATAACATAACATAATAATATATCAATAATATAAAGCCACTTCTGAAATGTAATGGATTTATTTCATAGAGTGCTCGATACATACGACATTTTACTCATGAAATTAAGTTGTTTTAGAGTATATATATATATGTATGTATGTATATATACATATATATATATATATATATATATATATATATATATAGATATATATATATATATATATAGAGAGAGAGAGAGAGAGATAGATAGATAGATAGAGAGAGAGAGAGAGAGAGAGAGAGAGAGAGATGTGTTAAAGCTTATCTGAATAATTCCTAATTATACAAAACTATGAATTCCTAATTACACAATCTTGTTATAATTCACCAAAAATCTGTCTGCCTACCACCTTTGTTTTTTACTTACAGGGGTCAAAATCAATAAGGAACTTTCATTTTTCACTTTTAGGGGGCGAAATCTTGGGGAAATTTTTTTTCTGTTCTTTTCTAAGCGTCGAAATCGGCGAAAGAGTTTTTTTTCAGTTTCTCTTTTTTCTTTCTCTTTTTCTCAAGGGTTTTTATTCTCACTTTTAGAGGTTAAAGAGAGAAAGGAGGCAAGAGAGATACAGAGAGATACAGAGAGAGAGGTACACACACACACAGCGATTATATTTCTGACATCATCAATAATTCAACCGGTGTCGCTAATAATGATAAATTTGAATTCGAATATTTTTTTCTATGGTGAGTTTTGTTGACCAATCACGAGAGAGAATTATTCCATTCATAGACATATCTCTAAGTAATTTTACTATCACTATTTTCCACTTATTTCGAAAGGAAATTCTATCTCTTCACTTTTATAAGTGAAACTATAGAAGGAATCCATTCATTTGCCAACTTTTAAGGGTCAAAATGCAAGTTTTTTCCTCACTTTTATAGGTCGGAATCAAAGAGAATTAGGAGTCAAAGTTGAGGATGGATGATTTTTTTCTTTTAGAAGTCAAGCGGGGAGGGGGGGGCCCACTTTCAGAGATTGAAATCCAAGGGATTTTTTTTAAAACTTTTACGGATCAATGGACAAATTTGTGGGGCAGATTTTTTTTCCACTTTTACAAGACAAACTGAGGGAAAGATTGATTTCCAACCTTCAGGGGTCCAAATTGACAGGAGATTCTTTTCCACTTTTAGGAGGTAAAGATTGGGAGGATTTTTTTTTACTTTTAGGGGTCAAATCAAAAGCTTAAGGTGTTAAAATCGAAGGGAAATTTTTTTCCACTTTTGGGGGGTCGAAATCCAGGAGATATCTTTTTACTTTTGGTGGTCAAAATGGGAAGAGAAGTTTTTTTTTGTTTGTTAGTTTTGTTTTTTGTTTTTTTTAATTTTAGGGGTCATGGGGAATTCTTTTTCATCTTTTGAGTCAAAATCGAGGGGAAGCTTTTTCCCTAACTATCAGGAGTCGAGATCAAAGGAAATTATTATTTACTTTCAGGGATCAAATTTGTGGAGAAGATTTTTTTTTTACTTTTAGGGGTCAAAAATTGAAGGAGAACTTTTATTTTCAACATGAGGGACAATGTTTTTTTTTTTACTTTTTGAGATCGAAATCGACGGGGAAGAATTTTTTTTCACTTCAAGGGGTCATAATCGGGGATAAAGATAATAGGAGTCAAAATCGAGAGAATCTTTTTCACGTTTAGGGTGCAAAATCGATGGGAAGATTTTTGTTAATTTTCGGAGCTCAAAATCGAAGGGGACTTTAATTTTTTTTGCCTTTAGGGGTATAAATGACAGAATTTCTCTATTCACTTTTAGGTATCAAAGCGGGATTTTTTTATTCACTTCTAGAGGTCAAAATCGAGGGAAATACTTTTCTTTCATTATTTGTGGTCAAATAACGGTAAGGGAAGGTCTTTTTTCAATTTCAGTGATCAACATTGAGGGTTGAGATTTTTTTCAACTTTTGGGATCGAAACTTACGGGAATTTCTTGTTTTCACTCCAAGGGGATAAAGTAAGTGGGTGAGTTCTTCTCTTCATTTTTGAGAGTCGAAATAGTGGGGGAGATTTTTTCTACTTTTAGGGATCGAAATCCAAGTGAATTGTTTTTACTTTTACGGGCCAAAATGATAGGGAATTATTTTTTTGCTTATAGGGATCAAAATCGATGGCGATGATTTCTTTTCGCTTCTTTCACTTTTTATTTTACTCCCAGATCAATATCAAGGGAAAGATTTTCTTTCATCTTTTTAGGGGATCTTTTTTTACTCCCAGGTCAAAATCAAGGGAAAGATCTTTTTTTGCTCTCAGGTGTTCAGGATAGAAGTTTCTTTTGCTCTTTTAGAGGTCGAAATCGATTGTTGGATTATTTCCAATTTTGGGGTACAAAATCGACGAAGAAGTTCTATTTTTTTTCTTTTAGGAGTCAAAAACAAGGTGATTTTTCCTCTTTTTTTTTTACTTTCAGAGTTCGATATTCAGACAGAACTTTTTTTCCATCTCTAGTCAAGAGAGAATTTGTTTGTTTTTTTGTTTTTTTTCATTTTTGGGGTCAAAATCGAGGGTAGATTTTTTTTCTATCTTTTATTGGTTAAAATCGAGGAAAACTGCCCCCATTTAACATTAAACCCCCCTTTTCGACATCCACCCCAGTGCCCCTTTTTTAATATTTGCTCAATTTTTACCATTTCCCTTCTTAACAAGGGTTCTTTTTTCCTTAATATACGCCCCCATTTTTAACATTACACCTTTTCATTTTCTACCATTTTTAATATCAGTTCTCTCAGCTTTTTTTTCTATTACATCATCCCCTTTTTCCAGCATTAATATCCATTTATGAATTTGCCTCCCATAACCCTTTTTTAAGATGTTAATCCTTTTTTTTTTTCATGAGTTTTTCTTTTTTTGTATTAGACTTACCTTTTTTTTCACATTAGCTGAACATCTTTTTTTCACATCAACATCCCACTTTTTCGACAGTAAAGGGGCGTGCGTAGCCTCATGTGGATATTTTGTCTGGTTTTGAAGAATCAAAATATTGCTACTACTAATACTACTAGTGGACTAATATTGATTGTCATGTGGATGCTCTACTATGAATCATGTGTAACTTTTGACTCTTCGAAGAGATATTATTTAACCTAAAAAATATAGTTAAAAAATTGCTTTTTCTACGAGGATATACGGAAATTCTTTCATCAGACGAATTAAAAAGTATTTGAGACTAGTTCATCAACATCATCATCATCATCAGTCTTTTAACGTCCATCGTTGGACATAGACCTTTTGCCACATTTCTTTTCTATCATGGGCATCGCAGAGCCAGTACTTCCTGAACTTGTCTAGCTCGTCTCTCCATCTAATATTCTGCCAGCCTTGGTTGTGCATGTGATCTCGGGGGATCCATGTCGTGAGTCGCGATGTCCATCGATTGTCTGCCATTCTTGCAACATGGCCAGCTCACTGCCATTTGAGATCCTTAATGGATTCTATGATGTTCCTGACTCTTGTCTTTTCCCAGATGTACTGTGCTGTATTACGGTCTCTCCATGTGAGGCCCAGCATAATTCTTTCATGTGCACGTTGCATGGTTCTCAATTAGCGGATCTGTCTCTTGGTTAGGTCCCATGTTTCAGCTCCATAAGTGACTATTGGGAGGATGCAGACTGTCTCTATAATGGCTATATTCGCTTTTATACATCCTTCTTTTTAGGAATAATGGGATCTTCTTATTTTTTGAAGGTTGAGCTTGCTCTGCCAAAGGCTTGCTAAAAAATCTACTGTGTGAATTTCGCTCCATTTATCTAACCTGGATGTTTTTTTCTCACTATTTATTCTGGCTTATTTGTGACTGACAAATCAAAGATGGAAAACAAATTTGAGCAATTTTGTGGCATGTTCTAAATGAACTGTTCGCAATATCAACCAAGTATTTGGCAAGGAAACTGTCAACGAACGTACTGCTCAACGTTGGTTGTAGAAATTTCGAAACAACTCGAGAGCTTTAAAGGGAAGTAAATTTTGACCATTCAACAGTTGTTTGACATTTGTGCTGAATCAGAAAAGTAAAATTTTGTACGTCGTGCGAATGACCTTCCAGACAATGAATGAACTAAGCTACGAAACTCTGCCTCATCAGGCTTACTCTTTAGACCTCTCTCCAACCGACTGACACTTTTCCAAGCATGTTGACAACTTCTTGTGAAGGAAGATCTTTAACAACCAAGAAGCCGCTCAAAAGACCCTTGATGAATTAATTGATTCCAGAATAGATGGACTTGTCTCTAGTTGGCAAAAATGTGTAGGTTATGAAAATTTTTATTTCGATTTAAAACTTTTTTCTAAGCTGAGATATACTGCTTCAAAGTTGAGGGTGGAAAAACATAAGTATTTTTGCACCCATCCATTATTTACCTACTAAGCTTGCTGCTCATTCTAATTTTGTTTGGAGGACCATTTCTGATCAGATGGATGCAAATGTGATTCCTTTTGTATTGCAGTGTGTGATTTTGATCAGTGAGATCAGGGTTCGCCCACTGACTAAGTCAAGTGCTCTTATTGTCAGTTTCATGAACTAAAGAGAATTTTCTGAGGAATTTCATGCCCTACAATCCTCTTGTTAAATCAACATTGTGCCATGTCCTGTTCTCGTGAGGGTTCCGGTAAATAGAAGCTCGATATTTACTAAGCCTAACCTAGCACAAAATCATTTTCAATAGACTGATTTCGTTGTGGTGCGATGATGAGGAGCACGAAAAACATTGGATTGGGAGAGAAAAAACAGGCGAAAAATTAAAATCTGCTTATAAAAAACAATTTATTTCAGTTTTGTTGCAAGTAAAGTATGAGATGGCTCAAAATGAGTTGAATTGTTTGTTCTTTTGGGCCACTGATTTTTTTGTGGGGAGGGGTCGAGTCTGTTTTGTTATAACCAACATGCTAAAAAAACGACAAAATGTATTGCTAGAGAGATTCAAACAACAGTAACTTGACTAGCAATAACCAATCGGGGACGGTATAAGCAGCTTCCGTGACTTCTGTTGTGTATCCTGTTTCTGTCACATGCGCGCACACATGTACACTTGAATGAATTTTTTAAAAAAGGATAAATAAATAAACAGCGGCCTGAAAGAATCAAAATGTTCAGCTCATTTTGTGCCACCCAGTATCTTGTTTGATTCATTGGTTTCGAGGAGAGCGAGAGTTTTCATTTCTTTTTCTTTTTTTTCTCTTACTTTTTTTTTTTCCTTTTTTTTCTTGTCTCTTTCTTTTTTTTCTATGTCTCTTTCAATGAAGGAACGATTGAAACACTTGTCTTTTCTTCATGGCTACCAAAACGCAATAGTCCAGCGGTTTCCACGGTTTTCCTTCCATCTCGTATCCTCAACCTGCATTTTAAAAAAAATTGTTCTGATTTCACAGAAGTAAAAAATCAGAAAACGAAGACAATTGCTGTTGCTGTATGGCCAAACTACTTCACCAGTGTGGTCGGAAAATGACAGCAAGATACCTGCCGCTTCTGATACTTCCTGGTATTCCCTGGCGTACACTGGCGAAATATTTTGATAAAAAATACATACCTGCCACTTCCCTGCCACACATTAACGAAATATTAATATAATATATATATATATATATATATATATATGTATATGTATATGTGTGTGTGTGTGTGTCATATATATATATATGTGTGTGTGTGTGTGTGTGTGTTTGAGTATATATATATATATATATATATATATATATATATATATATATATATATATATATAATACTGTTTTTAATAATCTATTCCAAAAATAAAAGCTGTGTGGTTTTCTAATTTAGTGTTTGTCTTTAAAAATGCTCAATGTATTTGATAAGTTATGTGATATTTTCTCAGATGAAAATGTTTCGCCCTAAAAAACTACAAATATATAATTCAATCCATCATTGAATAATCATGAAGTTTTATTCGTCAAGTTGAGCATAACATGACGTTCTCTCATTTCAATGTCACGGGAGAGTCCACTATCTTAAGGGTACACAGCGTATTTTATATTCGTGTATTTTAATTCAATCTCTTGATAGGCTTCTCTGGCTTAATCAGTGAGGTTCTGTCCATATCAAGTTCATCAAAATGAAAAACGGTTTGTAACGAATTCAGATATCATAAAAAAATGAAGCGCCACCACTCATATATGCTGTGATTGGGGTGATCGATTAAAAAGCTGGAAAAAGGTATGATCAATGAATAAGTTACTTCTCTCGCCTCTTGTTGGGCTTTGGTCACTGAAATTGGTTGAATTTTGAAAAACAAGCAGGCATAAACTAGCGGCCAATCTAGCATTAATTTACATTGCATATTGAATCCCATACTGAAATGTATTCCAGATAGGAATTTGAAAAAAAAAATTTTCCCTACTCATTGAAAAGAGTGTGTGTGTGTGTGCTGGGCGAAGATTGATAGATATATAGATAGATAGATAGATATCAGAACACATGAATAAGCTAAAACCGGCAGCAGGGATTAAGCCGCTTTGTTGAATTGGGGAAAAGTATATATGTACATACGTGCGCCTGCATCCTCACACACACGCGCATGTGCGCTCACGCACATGCACTTATTTATGGGCTAATATAATGATATGATGACGATGTGTGAAACTGTGTTAGGCTTACGGCCGAGAGGATGGTACGATTGAATGGTGTCTGAAGTACCTTCACTGGCATGCCACGGTAGTTGACGCAGAGGGGTACATGCTGATCAGAGGAGATCAGCACCGACAGTCAAGACCTCTTGGCCAAGGGATTTCATGAAGAACCCAGCATATTACCACAATGATCTCCTAGATCAACTGAGATAGATAGATATGATCCGAATGAGATAGATAGATAGATGGATGGATGGATGTGAGTGTATATCATCGTTTCGCATTTGTGAGAAGAATCAAATAACTAAAATTTCAAAATATACAAAACCAATAAATTATTTTCAGTGTCGCCTATAAATGAATACAACCCTTCAACTTTTTGAAGTAGATTTTCTTCTGAAGCGAATATGGCAGGATTTTAGTATTTCTTGTGGAACATTAAACAATCAAAACGGATATTACCAGGTATCATTTATAACAAAACATCACTACAACATTGAAACCCTGTTGCCAAAAATATGACTATGTTGCCGTATAAAAATGAGTTGACCCCCACAAAAAATGTAGGTATATATATATGAACATGTATGCATTTTGTATACACGTGTATGTGTATATGTAAGTATCTGCATGCATGCATATCGGTGTGCATACGTGTGAATAGTGCGTGTCAATATGTGTGTATGCAGATGTATCCAGGTACGTGCGTATGCTTATATTCACATGTTAGAAGTGTGACTTAAAATTTAAAGGATTCAATTGAACTAATACCCAGTTTCCACCTTTTCTTTCGAAGAATTATTTTGAAGGAGACGGTGGAAATTGGGTAATATGGTACAGTTTGTAGAGGAGAATACTACATTCCTAGTTGAGTGATTTCGAGAGGTGTTTCAAACATGAGAGTCGTGGGATAACATGGCGCATGAACGGAATTATTATTCTGTTCAAATTCCGCCAACATATGTGTGTGAGAGAGAGAGACAGGGAGAGAGAGAGAGAGAGTGTGTGTGTGTGTGTGTGTGTGTGTGTAGAATCTTGTATCTCAATGAATGAAAACGTTTGCAGTCAGGTATATGCGAATATATGTGTGTGTGTGTGTTTATACCTGAATACATTTGATGAAGTGCGTCTATGTGTGTATGTATGAACGAGCGGACTTGTTTTACGGTATGCGTATGTATATGCCTCTGTAACTGTGTATGTACTTGTACATGTATCTGTGAGTAGATGTGTGTCTGTGTATGTTGATAAGTATTTGCCTGTGCCTGTATGTATCTGTAAACAAAAAAGAGAAGTGTCATACGGCCTGTTCGTCTTCCATGCAAAAAGATAACACCTAAACATGAGCGTAGCTCAACCAAATTGAGCATGTATACTCCTAAGAGAAAACTTTACAACAAAGAAGTTCTTTAAAATTCCGAGAAAACATCTTCAAATATTTTAGAAGGTGGTTCAATTTACTATGTTACTTAATGCTAAACTCAGCCCTTACTTCCGGTTCAATGTACATTCTTATTTCAAATGTTCATAATTCCTTAGGGAGTCTGAAGTGGAAGGAAACATTTTTCCCTTTTGAAGGTCAAAGTGAATGGAAATTTTTTCTCTTTTTATGGATCAAAGGGTGGAGGTTGAAGAAGTTAAAGGTGAAGGGGAAAGTGTCCTGTTTAGGGGGTTAAAACAGTATGGACTCTTTTCAGGGGTTCAAAAATGAAGGGGGGATTTTGCCCTTGAAGAGTCCAAAATGAAGGGTAACTTTTCCTCGTTCGAAGGGGTCAATAGTTTAGGAGAAACTCTTCCCTTAAGGATCAAAATTGAAGAGAAAATTACCCCACTTTAAGGGCTTGAAAGTGAAAGGAAACTTTTTCTACTTCATGTGGTCACTAATGAAGGGGGACTTTCCCCCTCAGAAAGGGTTAATGCGTAAGGAGACTTTTAACCCCATAAAGGGTTGAGAGTGAAGCTGAAATCTTTTTCGCCCTTAAAGGGTGAAAGGAAACTTTTTCCTCTCTTATGGGTCAAAAGTGAAGAGAAATATTTTCTCCTTCAAGAGATAAATGATCAAAGGAAACTTTTGCCCCTTAAACGGGTCAAAAGTAGAGGGATACATTTTCCCTTTATAAGGGTCCAAAGTATAGGAAAACCTTTCTCCGATTCAAGGAGTCTGAATTTAAAGGAATTTTTCCTCTTTGTAGGGTCCAAATGAGTCTGCATAAGTGTGTGTACATGTGTATCTGCTAGTATACATATGCGTAAATGTGCGTACGTATGTTGATGCTTGTGCATATGCAATCATGCGAGTGTGCATGTCAGTGTGTGTGCATTTGCATGTGTTTGCATATGTGTGCATACGTGTGTACGTGTATGTATTCATGTGTGCATGTCTATGCATTTGTGTGTATGTACGGATGTTTGTCTATGTGTGTCTCTGAGAGAGAGAGAGAGAGAGAGAGAGAGAGCAGATGTGGAAGAAAGAGGGAGTACCTACTAACCGTTATATTTACATCGGTGGTTCAGTGGATATGTAACCGTCAGCCAGATTTGCTTCCCCAGCGAATGACCTTTCCATGGCAACGACCTCACAATCTGCCTCCAGCTGAGCACGTGACTGGAAGCCTCGATCAACTGGTCGAACACCCCCGGGGTCGGGTCGATCTTCGTTGGCCGAAAAAGCTGTACCTCGACTTGACGGATCCGCCGTACTGACCCCAGTGTTTTTCAGCGGGTAATCCCCGTGAATGAATTCTTTTTGCATTCGGTTATCTGGCAACAAGGGGCCAACTGAAACAGAATTGCCTGAGGGTGGTAAGCAGTCCTGTGTGGTCAGGCGTGGCACAGTTTTCCCAATTGAACTTGCGTTGTGTGATGGATTTGACTGCAGGGGTTTGTCTAGTGGTTGACAAACCGATGGTGATGCATTAGGGCGGTGGTCAATCAAGATTGTTTCCTGTTGTGCCGAGGCTCCTGCTACTGAAGGACGTAATGCAGGTTGTCGACACGGTTGGAAAATTTCGCCGTTTAACGTCTGCGGCTGTGTCGTGCTTGGCGAATCAAACAGACGGACTGTTTCCCACCTGGAGTCACCTCCAGCGATTTTTGATCCTGCTACTGGCTTCAGCGATCTCTGCCACTGTCCAGATGAAAACTTTGATGATGTTTCCAAGCCGGCTCGGTTCATTCTCTCCGTTCTGTTTGTCACTGAGGTATATTGTTGATTTCCACGTTTTTGGTATATCGGGTCCCTATGCACTTCTTGCTCACAATTGAAGATCTGAAGTGATCTGTCCACCTGTTCCCACTGCGCAGTCCGTTTTGGAGTTGCTTTCTTTGGAATTGGGCCTTTCGCATCTCGTTTAACCGTATTTGCCTCTCGATTAACCGGATTATTGGCTGGATCATGCAGTTTATCAATGTTCATCGTTTCCCATCTTGAGGAGCGCTTGGGAACGTACGGCTTCGTGTTTTTGTCTGTAGGACCGACGTCCTTCTGTTTGGGGCGTTGTGGCGCTGGTGGCTTGGTCGGCTTGCTCCCGGCCATGATCTCCCATCGAGAACTATTAAAATTGCGAAAACCTTTGTCCATCAAGACACTCCCTCGCCGTGAAGTAGGGTCAGAGGGGCACTGACGAAACGCATCATCTAATGCGTTGCTGTTCCGCCGTCCTGAGCGATCGGGGTGACACATTGGAGGTATCATATCCATTTGCTTGCTGTTCCGCCTCAGTGGACGATCAGCTTCATACTGAGGTAAAATAATGTCTACTTGATTGCTGTTTCGTCTGGAGTTGCGCTCAAAATTGGACTCTAGCATGTTCCTGTCGATCAAGTTACTATTACGTCTACCAGAGCGTTCGTAATTAAATTCTTGTTGGTTTCTTTCTCTCTGATAGCTGTTACGTCTGGAGGGTCGTTCATTATTAACTTCATGTGGGATTCTATCAAACTGATTGCTGTTACGTCTACCACAGTGCTCACTGTTCATTTCTTGTGCTCCTCTATTCGTCTGGTAATTGTTGCCTCTGGAGGAGCACTCAAGGTAAGACTCCAGTATATTTCGTTCTATATGCTGACTGTTTCGTCTGGAGGAGCGCTCAAAATTGATTTCTTGCGTATTTCGAGCCATCTGGCTGCCGTTCTGCTTAGACAGGCGCCCACGAATTACTTCTTGTAGCGCTAAATCTGCCTGACTGCTATTACGCCTTGACAAGCGTTCAAAATCAATTGATTCTCTCCGTGGAGGCTCACCTGGGAATTGATGAGGTGCTACGTCAACTGGGTAACGTAGACATTTTGAAGGGTGATTAGCACGAAGCTGTGACGGTATCCCGTCCATCCTGTTTCCGTAGCAATGATCGCCACCTGAAGTTTGCAAAATAATATTTCCTAGATGACAACTAGATTGGCTACATTTTTGTTCGTTTAAAATCGAGACCCTGTCATCAATTTGAGATTTGCATTGACTAGAAAGGAAATAGCATTTTGGTGATTTCTCCATCGACTTTCTGCTTTTTTCACTCAACCAGTTTTGCGGTTGTGGATAATGTTCGTCACGATAGCTGTGTCTTCGGAAAAACTTCATGAATAAGGGAAGAGGATCCATGACCTGGAACCTTTCAACTTCATTTTGCTGGTCCCAATGCTGGGTTGGCTTGGAGTTTGTTTCAGAGACTCTTCGGCAAAGCTCCATGTGCATAGATCTCCATTGAACAATTTCATCGATTACAGGATTAAACGAAGATATCCCCAGATCGGCTCCTAAGATTGACCACCTTCGCTGTTTCAACTTGTTTCTGAGAGGTTTCATACTTGCATATAATTCTTTCTTTCTTTTTTTTTTAATCAAAACCAGTGTTATTTGAATCTGTTGATTCTTCAAATTCTTTGAAGACGCCGTCCATTTTATTTGTGGTGTACGAAACTCAACGAAAAAAAGAAATATTCGTTTGGTTTTTTCTATATAATTGTTTCTGAATTTACCATTTGAGATTTTAATCCAGTGGTTTCTTTGAATATTTCCGGTCGGTTCGGGTTCAACTTATTCTATAATATCTTAGGGAAAGATTTTCGAAATACCAGCTTATTGTTTCAATAAATTATTGATGACGCCATTATGACATAAGTACAATACGGAGTATAAGCGACACACTTTATCGCTTGACTCATCAATCTTTATTAATATCAATATTTTGATTATTTGATCATTATGTTGAAATTAACAAAGTCTCATCAGTCTACCGGCTTTTAGGTCAGGCAATAGGGAGGAGGTAGGAGAAGGGAAGAAAGGAAGAAAGAAAGAAAGTTAAAGGATGATTACAGAAGGGGTGGGGGGAAAGAGGAGGAGGTTCGAATAGAAGAGAGACTTGAAAAGAAAACCATATAATAAATAGGGAGGGAAGAAGGAATGGGAAAGAAAGAAGGGACTTGAAGAAAGAAAGAAAGAAAGAAAGAAAGAAAGAAAGAAAGAAAGAGAACGTTAAAGGAGAATTATAAAAGGAAGAGATGAAGGTCGACATAAGATTTGAATAGAAGGAGTGAAGGGAGAAAGGGAGGAAAAGGGGAATGGAGGGGAGGGGAAAAAGGCTGCTTAGATAGAAGTAAGGAAGGAAGGGTGAAAGGAGAAGATTTGAAAGGAAAGAGGGGGGAAGATGGAAAATAAAAAGTAAAGAAAGAAGGACTGTTTTAGAAGGTCATAAGAAAGAGAAGAGGACTTAAACAAAAATGGAAGTATAAGGAAATAAATAAGGATGTTGGAAAAAGAAAGAAAGAAATGTTTTAAAAGAAGAAAGTAAAAGAAATAAGGAAAAAAATGAAATAAAGAAGATTTGAAAATGAAAGAAGGAAAATGTGCTTTTCACAGGTATAAAATTTGAAAGAAAAAAGGGAAGAAAGTGATTGTATTTACTAAACTCAGCTTAGACTAGCACAAGGCTACAAATGTGAGATGCCTCGTGGAGAACGAACTCACAACAATTGTCAACTCCTATTTAGCCGACCCCCATGAGAGCAGGATGTGATACAAAGTTGCTTTAACGTGAGGAACCTTGCATGAGAATTTACGGGTCAAGAACTATTGTTGCAAGGACATAACAGCGCTTGACTAGGTCAATGGACGAACCTTTATCTACACAGAACAATGTCAGGGACATCGCATCTACATCCCTTTAGATCTTCCAAATGTAAATTTAGATAACTAGCAATTACAATGGTCAGCTAGTTACTCACAAGATGCTCCTCTTTTGTATCTTGTGACAGACTAGGCTAAGCTATTAGGCTTTGCAACACATTTCTAATAGCCCTATTCTCTTAGTAAGAATTGCATTCCTGATCACTGACATCTAGTACTTATAATGACTCCAATCTTCATTAGGTGACCCACACTTGTCACTCTTAATTAGCATTAATCTCATAGACTCATATCCTTAATCACCCTTAATAGGCGCTCCAAATTTGTGGCATTGTGCCAGACCAAACTAAGCTTAGTAAATACAGATTGACTAGCCTCTGCTTAGCAGATTAAATAGACTAGGACACTTAGGAAAGAGCTGGATTTTATGACCCGCCGTAATATCATGTGAAATAATTTTCTGTCCATCATACAAAACTACGGCTTCGAAGTATTTAGGTTAATCTCTTCAGTATTGTCAATATAGATATTTTGTATCTAAATTTAGATTTATAATCCTACATAAAAGATATATAATCTATGATTTGATTTTTAGATTTCTCTTGAACCGCTGATTCAAACTCCACAATACAAGGTTTGTGTGCTGACGAGTTTCAACTTTTTACAATGACCAGTTGTCGAGTTATCGCATGCATGCACGCACGTGCGCACATGCACGCACCCCCCCACACACACACACAGATATCTTCAATTGTAGTAGTTGCAAATTTTCCTAAGGCACCAGTCGTGTCTGTTCGAGACCAGGTAAAAGGCCAGAACTCTGAATGCTGATTTTCAAGTCAAGCAATACCTCCTCACTTGAAACCTTGATGCCACATTCTTCCAAAAGGATAGAAAGAATAAAGGAGTGTTACTTTCATGATAACTTAAAAGACAGCATAGTGAAAAGTGTGACGAATAAAAACATTAAAACTTCCATTCACTTTAATCATTGCATACAAAGTTCATTTATTCGTTCCCTGTTGCTCGCAGCCAGGCCAGTCAGTGAGTTGAGAGGAGGATAGGCCTTTGGCTTGTTATAGTATTGTATGGAAATAGACCCCCTCCTTAGAAAGATTACCTGAATCGCCACGGGAGGCTCTCTACATGTTCCTCAGTTGTTTACAGCACATAGTATACCTAGACGGTCACCCATCTAGGTACTGACCAGGCCATGTTGCTTAACTTTGACCAGTACCGGTGTGCCCCTGTGGGATTTGATTGTAACACTGCGTATGAAGTAACATGCAGAAGATTTTGGAGTGAGAATAATAAAATGGAACTATAATCGATCTTCTATTTTAGCATCGACAGCATTTGAACCTGGTATGTTTAAATGAATTTAATCTACCCACTGACTTTATCGTTCCTCCATCCCTAGATTTTCTTTTCTGCACAAGTTTAGCAGAACAGAAACGCAAAATTTTGCAATGTTTATCTAAGACATGTACGAGCAGGTTACAACACTCAGTCTCTGTGTTATGCGTTGTAAATGTGAAAAAAGGTACTGTCCTGAGGAATGTATTACAAATGATTTTACTACAGAAATGTATTGCAATTTTTATGCAATAAAATGTGTTGAAAATAAAGGAAACAGATTCTCAGATACCAGTGATCAATTAAATTGATTAGATAATAATTGAAATAATGGGGTTTGTAAAGAGTGACTTGGTTACGCTTGTTTTAATTCGTGATTACGGACAATCCGATTCGTCCTTATTTCCAATTCATTTCAAGAGTAAAATCATTAGCAGTTCATATAAAATAGCGCTATCCTCTCAGCAAACCTTGCATAAATTTTTGATCAGGGACAATCCATTCTTTCTCATTTTCAACATTTTTTTATAGCGAAATCACTAGCTATTCATTTCTGTATTGAAATTATTTGCAATACATTTAGATTGAGTACACATAGTTATCCCGAAGAAGAACATAGGTATTCAACCGTGAACTGTGTTTGTCGACTCTGACTTTCGTATCGATTACCCGACATTTTCACTTCAGAAGAATTGGCGAATGTCAACCAGTCAAGTTCCGAAAAGGAGAGTATACATCCAACGCGTGCCCCCAATAGTCAACTATAGAACTGAAACATGAGACCTAACCAAAAGATTGGCCCTCAAACTAAGAACCATGCAACACGCACAAGAGAGGATCGTGCTCAGCATCACACGAGGGAACACAACAATACTTTATATTAGAGAACAAATCAGAGATATCATAAAATCCATTGGAAAACTCAAATGGCACTAGACAGGCCATATTGAAAGGATGGCACCTGGGAATCACAACTCAAATTGTGAATCCCCTGAGATCATATTAGACAGGGTAAAAAGCTCAACCATCCAAGCAACTGCCTAACCAAACTTGAAAAGAAGAAATTGCTATTTTCAGCTATGGAGATAATTTTTTTTTTTAAATTACCCGATCCCATGATCAATGACATTATCAAAGAGGGCCTAAATTATCTTTAGAATGTATGTATAGAGTAACAAACTGTACCACACAACTATAATTATCAACTATTATCGATGAGTTCATTTTGGTCTCATGGAAAGAAATATAACCAGAGCATTTATGAACCATGAGCCGTTCTTTTTAATGTCTCTTCAAGGATTGAGTCAGCGATGCCCTCTCAGATTGTCTGGAGAATGCATCGGTGGTGCTTAAAACTAACAACATGATTGCTATTGGATATTGAAATGACTCTTCGAAGCTGATTAAGATTTTACAATGATCAGACCAAAGGCTCGGTGATCTTGTAGTAAGGATTTTTGTATTTTTTTTTCTTACTTTCGAAGCCACTGTTCAACTTCATCCTTTGGATCGGCTCAAAATTAACCGTTATGATTTGGTTCTTTCGCTGACCAAGGCTTTTATGGTAGCAGGAACATTGAGCAAAAGATTTTTTAATTTCTACACCAATATGAAAACATTCTGGCGAGCATTTATTAAAAAGATTGATACCTTCATTTTTTAGCTGGGGCTTCATGCTTTTCACATGATCTACATGATTATTTATTCAACCTGGACCCAGTTCCATGTGTTTAGGGGTCGTTTTTAAAATGAACTGCTCCCTAAACATTTTCTTGAGTTTACTGTGATTATGGATAGTTCGAATCCACGTATCAACAGCCGAAGAGTTGGTACCAAAACCAGCTCTGAAAGGCCCTGCGATTGCTTTTGTTTCCTTATTAAACAATTATGTTGTTAAATGTTGGCAGCTACAGTATCTAGCATAATGTTGATGGTTGAATGAGAAGATCTGATTCATTATATCCCTCTCAGACTGGAAATGTCGTTCAGTTTTCTCATCTCGCAGCTGATATCACTGCAAGCAATGAGGAAACATCCTTTGATAGTCAATGGTCATGCTTGCTCTAGAGCTATTCTTTGCTTTGGTTGGATTGGTAAGTAAACTTCTGATGAATTGATCCGTTGTACTTGATTTTAGTTCTATTCTTCGAGCAATGACCAAAGACAGCAATTCAGGGACAATGTTGGTAAGACAAACTATTATTTCTTCTACCTCGGACTGGAAAAGGGCATCAAAGCATCCCTAATGGACTCTCATGCATCTATAGTAGTGACTTCCATCAAAAGCCAGATCTGCTGATCATGGGGCTAACAAACCAAAGTCAATGTGCCATTGCTTCTATCCTCAGCAACAATGCCTTTTGAGTAGTAGTTTTTCTCTGCAGTTAATGAAATCCGCCCGTCTGTAAGATTACGTTTCGGTACACATCTTCATTCTTCCTTAGGATATTACAGCTTTGAATGTGCTGCTTCATCAGAATGAATATGTGTGGAATATTTATAAATCTACCATAATGTCTTGAAGAAAGTCATGGTATTCTTAACATTTGGGATATTCTGGTGGCTCTGCAGTTACTAGCAAATACTCCTGAATGCTTATCTCTGTTGTACAGTTCGAGACCATCTTCTTGAAAGATGTCCAAGGTAATTCTCCGCCATCGAATCCAAAAGGAAGAGACCCCACGGGCAATCATGCTACATCTTTTTTTGAAAATATGCATCAAGTTCCTCGCATGAATTTTTATCCCCATTGGATGCCATAGAATGGAGTACAACACATTTTCCAATATAGTATAGTGCTAACTCTGCTAATTCACTGTCTACGCTGTCATAGATATCAAGTTATCGTTCTGTTTGTGACCTGATTTGAGTAAAAGATCTTTTTTCTTTTTGAACTGGTACTTGAAACATAATCTTGATTGTATTGTGATTGATGCCTCCAGCTTCCTACTTGTTTCTTGTATTCCATCATCGTTATCTAGAGTACTGTGCATGTAAACTCCTTTGCGCTTGTTTGACAAAAGCAGTTGCCCTGAAGAGACCGTTTTTGACCATTCCGTGTTTGTCATTCTTAAATCTTGTTAAGAAATGGCCCGATTGCATTTGTGCAGAATATTTGCAACTTCCTTGTTGCTGGTCATTCTATGAATGATACGCCACATAACTGCTTGTTTTGGACTAGGCCCTCTTATGATAAGGCTCTCCCAACCAATCACTAGAGACCAAATCTTTATAGCGTTAATGTGGGAGTTAGTCATAGCATAACCACAGTCATTTTTCTCTGCAAAGTCATTCTAAAATAATACAGAAGTTGGCATTGTATAGATTTCATAGTTGCCCACAGTCCAGCATTTCTATCAGTTCGTTCGGAGTTAACAGCTAATGTTCCTTGAACTCTGCAACTGCCGTCGAACTATTCTACCCAATTATTGACCAAAAAGCATAATCCTTTAAGCCACAGTTTTGCAGAACTGCGATTGCGTATTTGAAAGGATACACATCGGCTGCAAGCACAAATAGGCATTTTCCAGCTGAGAAGGAAGCTATAGTTTCTTCTTCAAAGTAGGTGTGTGCTCAGTGGCAGGCATTAGCAACCTCTGTCCGTCACTTACGTTCTCTACATCTTTTAAAAGCATCGATATCGATCCGAGTAACTTTTGCTTGAGTAAACTTTGCAGCTGGTGGTAGTCTGTAGACTGATGATGGAAAACATCAAAAAATTATTACATCTCCAATGAAAATTCTACCGTATTATTTTCATATCGTACAGCATGTCATAGATCTTACTACGCTCTATCTAAATATGCAATTTTTATCCGATCGTGACCGATATGTCCGAAGATATCAACATTTTAAAGAGGATATAGGTACTTTTGATGATGCTATCAATCATGAAACTTTTGCTAATTTCTAAAAATGTTGTCATTTGATAGGTCTTTATTTATATTATTATTCGGACTATCCTCATCTTGGTTGTTTTTCATACAACATTTCGGCCATTGTACTCTACGGCCTTCATCAGGTATCATCTGGTAGGTGTGAGGAAGTAATGAACCGAACCCTTCATTTAACCAACAGGGGTATATAGATTGCACTCTAGACTCCTCTCTTAGCAGTAGTAGTATTTTCGAATTATTATTGTCTCACACTGGTATTGAAATACTACTACTGCTAAGAGGAGAGTGCGGTCTATATACCCCCGTCAGTTAAATAAAGGTATATATCTGAAGATATCAATATTTTAAAGAAAATCTCGGCCCAGTCACGTAACCGAGTGATTTTTGTAATGTTGTCGGGTCTTGAATTAATTCTCATGTCCTAAAATACTAATTTCAGCTCTGAAATGTTATCTTGGGCAGTTACTTAGACGGTTGGTCATTTTAGCTTGTTTATACGCAAAATTGTGGATGGCAAAAAAAGTAAGATGGTGCAATAATTTAGACAGGTTCAGGAGATATTGACACATATTGACAGATTGACAGATATGACAGAGAGGTCTAACAGCTCTTAGAGAAGTGTCCAACGATGGACGCTAAAAGGCTGCTGCTGCGTAGTGAATCCGAGAACTAAAAGTTTTATGTTCACTTCGCTGGAAGACTCACGGGAAAGAATTGGTATTCAAGCGAGTAATGGAGGCGTTGGTCGTCAAGGGATGGTAAGAGGTGCAGGGGGGAAGCAGGTTGTAGGAGCGCTTAAAGTCAATGTAGTGGTAGGTAGGCGTTGTAAAACAAGGAATAGTGAGAGGACTTTTCAAGGTAATTCTTTTTACTTACTCTCGGGGGCGCTCATGAAAGGGGGCGATAGCGTGTGAAACACTGACTCAGATGTAACACCAAATTAAACATGAGGAGTAATAGTCGCAAATAGAATCACCAGAATATTAGCCTCTTCAAAACAATCCACATAAATAAAACCCGATGTGTATCCACACACATGTGTGTGTGCGTGTGTGTGTGTTCTTGTGAGAGAGAATGTGCAATACTTTTTTATGAGTGTACAAAGGTCTAGAGAATAACACTTTCATCCTAGGCAGAGTGCACAGATACTCTGGCCCTAGGCAGAAGCGCTGATCGATACGCGAACAATCCCGTCTACTATGCAACTAGTAGAATAAAACAGGTCATATTATACGAGCAAATAAGCATCCCCAACTCTCGATATCTGATCTCTCGAGATATGAAAATATATATCGAGACATTAAGTTCATGGAATTTTTATAGAAAATCAATGAGTGTTCAATAAAGAAAGGATCCAGTTTACTTCATACTATACTTCAAGTTGCTCTCATAAATAGTACCCATGACCGTCACCGGTTGACTGGCTGACAGGCTGATATACCGGAACATCCCCACTACCTCCCGTTCCCCACTCCTTCTATATATGCCTAAAAGTACAAGGTAGAGAAGTAGCGCGTGTATAGACTGACTTTCATGATTGTTTGTCTTTGTATAACTGGGCAGAGCCATATTGTTATTGTATGATGTCCGCTTGAGCCAACTTGCGATAACGATTTTTCTTCGTTTACTTGAACAAGAGGCTTACAGCCAAATCACGTTGAATACACCGATTCTCGCGCGATCAGCGAAAATGAACAAACGTTGAGCCTGGTCAGTACTCAAATGGGTAACCATTCAGGAATATCAGGTACCATAATTAGGTGGTGATATGAATAATGCCACTTTTAGTGCTTGTTGGCTGTCTATATCATCAATCACAAGCCGAGACCAAAGAAACTTGTGATATGGGAAGCCCGGACAGGTATGACTGATACTGTAGCTAGCGCAAGGGCACTACTCAATATTAAACACCGTCAACCATAACAAGCATAAGTTCCGTCATTTTTGAGTGATTCTGTGTGTGTATGTCACGTACCAATGGAGCAAGAGGGATGAAGCATTAAATATTTGCTCTTTATATCTAGAAAAAAACGTTTTTGTTTTGTTTCTACCTCCACAAAAAAATAAGTTTTCATGGATGGTTCAATCTACAATGTAAATTTATGCTAAACTGGTCCCTTAGTTTCTGTCCAGCAACGTTCACGCTTGTTTCTTGGGTTGTTTTTTGTTTTCGTTTTTTGTTTGTGTTTGGATTTGTTAGTGATCCGGCAAAAGGAGAGGAGTGAAGTAAGTTATTCATTGATCACCCCTTCTCGCAATGCTTTGATTGATTGCCTCCAACAGGGCATCCAGGCAGATGTTGTTGTTCATATGACGGTTTCTGTTGAGTGACTTACCGGGCCATTTTCATTCAATATATACATATATATATACAGAGAGAAAGAGAGAGAAAGAAAGAAAGAAAGAAAGGGAAAAAAGGGAAAGAGAGAAAAAGACTAGTCTATCCTTTTGATAAGCCAATGCCATATTCTCCTGCATCCAGTGGCGGGTCTATGGTTGGTGTCACTCAGGGTGGTAACTCATGATGACACTACCTACTTCCAGAACTTGCTCTTCTCCAGGATATCTAGAATTTTTTGTGATCTTTGTGTCCTAATATCATTCATTATTCATCATGATTCTATATTATGATTATGATATTATTGGATGTGATGGCATAAGCCTACATTTACCAACAATTCTATCGTGTAAATATCCATCAGCATATAAATAAACGTATGGAAAAAATGGGAAATATCTCTCAAAAAGAAAAAATATCTAGGTCTGCTCAAAATATCACCACCTCTTCCTTATCCCATTGTCAATTCTTCCCAAAAATTGATTGAAATTAATTCAGCACTTCCGAGATATTGTGTCGACGGACAGATGTTTCATTTGAAAGAAGAATTAGCAAAAAACTATGTGAAACATTTTTGCGCCATTTTGGCGTCACCTCTCCTAATGGTGTCAATCAGGACAAACCGCCCCCTCCACCACCGATTGGTACGACACTGCCTGCATTCAGTACCGAACGACTCATAGATAACGATTACTTGTGTGCTAGGCTCTTTGTCCCTCTCACATCGACCAGTTTATCCTTTTACTAAGCTTTAAGAGTCCAAGACCCACCGCTTCGCTAACGCTTAATATGCTGATACTCAGGATCAGGTAGAGGGGAGCCAATTGGAAGAGGTCTACGATTTTTAGGAGGCTTAGTCCTTGTCATTACTTTTTTATAAATCGTTTCAATTCTTTGTTCTATTCTCTTACTTGCAAGTACATCATAAACACTACATGTATAAATATATATCCAATCATAAATCATATCTATTTAGCACAGATTACAGAAATACTCAATGAGCAGTTTGAAATGAGGTCAACATTTTCTAAATGGCCTTAGTCCATTACCAGCTCAATCTGTGCTTGCTGATACCATAAGTGTTACAGACACAGTATGAAGGCAGACAGGAGGAAAATGTTAGGTAGTTTTATAAGTGAATAGAAAGACTTGGGAGATTAAATGAAGTTAGGTAGTTTAATAAAAGAATAGGAAGAGAATGGGGAGAAAATAAAGTTAGGTAGTTCAATAAGTGATGTGGAAGACAAAAGACGGGAGTAAAGTTTGGTAGTTTAACAAAAGAATAGGAAGAAAGGGGGAGAAAATAAAGATAGGAAGTTTAATAAAATAATGGGAAGAGAGAGAAAACACTGAAGATTTGTAGTTCGATTAAAGGATAGGTAGGGAGAGGGGGAAAGGTAGTTTAATAATAGTGTAAAAAAGGAGAAAGGCAGATGATCGTCTCAAAAATTAGTTGGCCATTTCTTCTGTATATCATAATAGATACGTTCTTCTCATAGATCCGGTGATCCCGACGTGATCTGTGAATTTCTTAGAAAACCTTGCAATGATTTCTTAAATAAATCCACGTATCCATTGTGATGTTGAACGTAAACAGTCTAATATCTCTCACTGAATTAGTCTCCCAGATGTGTTTTCAGAACTTCTTGAAAACAATTGCATTGACTTCTAATAGAAATGCAAGCAGCCATCGCGATGTTGACCATAAACAGCTCGTCATTTCTCACTAAATTGCTGGCTCTGACGAGATTGAAAACCTCTGCGTTGACTTGTAATAGAAATGCAAGCATCCATGGGAATGCCGATCATGAATAGCTTATCATTTTCTCATTAAATTGGTGACCCCGACGTGATTTGGGAAATTCTTAGAAACCCTTTCATTAACTTCTAAAAGAGGAGCATGTATCCATGGTGATGTTAAATACAAACGTGTCATCATTTCGATTCAAAAGAAGAATGAACTGTTGGAGAAAATAAATATCGAAATTCGAATGATACTGTTGTTCAAAGACAAGAAAAGGATCATTAAAATGCAGATAATATTTGAGTGATGATGGAAAAATTATTCAGTTGAGCCTAGGCAAGCGTTAAGTCAATTAGGATTAGATATGAAAATGTTATTGCACCAATCTTTCAAGTATAGATTATGTGCCTACCTTGGAAATCAGCATTCAAAATCCTAGAATTTACTTGTGCTTGAACATCAACCACTGGTGCCGAACTTTAAAGTTTGGGACGTCAGCTTTTGAGCAAAGGAAAAACCCAATGGTTGGAATTTAACGTCGATAACCAACACCGAGGGGAATATGCAACAAATTCAGCCATCGACTATATACGTAAAACTTGCTCGACTAACAGGGCCTACCTTATTGTTCCTGGTGCCTTTGGCAAGCTGAATTTTGGTGGCCTTTAAAATATAGTAGTATTATCTAATTTATTTGTTTTACAGTTAAAACATACATTCATTTACTATAGTGACTGATACTAATTTATCAATAATTCATTTTACAATGCCTTAATCAAATAAGCTTATCATCGGTCATGAGAATTTCCTTCGACAATTGTTTCTCTCGGTTTCACCTCAACATTTAGTATTCAACCGTCAGATATTTCTGAAAAATCTGATTTCACATTAGGGAATTTTCTTAATTGGGCTTGTTTTATTCTGTTTAATTTATTCATTTCTCATTTTACATTTGTATTTGGGAAGCACTACTGGATCAGACAATTGGTGCGCTGTGCGACTGCCTATTTTGCCTGTACCTTGGACAAAGCCTGTTAGCAAACCATCGCTCTACGGCGGATATCCCACAAATCTTCTGTATTCTGTCCAGATCGATTCACTGCTTCAGTCGGACACTTCCATTTCCCTGATTGGCTCATAGCATAGTCATCGATTCTCTCACAAACGCTAGAAATCCTTTGTGTCTTTGTCGGCTTTGATTAAATAAGGGATACACACTTGAGGAGCCAGACACTGATCTGTTTTATTTGCTTTTATGACACCTTGAGGAGGTGAAGTGTCCTTTGATGAGTTATCGATAACACGTTTCTCTCGATTGCCTGAGAATAAAGCTTGAGTCCCTGGGTGAAACCGTAGCCAACCAATCGACATTCCCGGCCTACTGTCTGAGCTGCGAAAGAGTATAGTAAAAACAAAACAAAAACAAAGAAACAAGAACCATAAGTTCCACGATGCGTCCATCATCTGTGATAGTAGTAGCAAGAGGGGGGGGACCAAGTAGTTTTTCTTTGAGCCAAATGATTCTCATAATTGTAAAATGTTGCCATATGGAAATATTCTGAAAGTATTATATCCATCATCATCATCAGTCTTTTAGCGTCTGTCGTTGGACATAGACCTAACCCAGGATTTGCCACACTTCTCTATCATGCGCGTCACGGAGCCAGAACTTCCTGAACTTGTCTAGCTCGTTTCTCCATCTAACATTTTGCCGGCCTCGGTTGCGCATGTGGTCTCGGGGAATCTATGTTGTGAGTTGTGATGTCCATCGATTGTCTGCCATTCTTGCAACATGGCCAGCCCACCGCCATTTGAGATTTTTTATGGATTCTATGATGTCTCTAACTCTTGTCTTTTCTCGGATGTACTGTGCTGTCTTGAGGTCTCTCCATGTGAGGCCCAACATTATTCTTTCATGTGCACGTTGCGTGGTTCTCAGCTTACGGGTCTGTCTCTTGGTTAGGTTCAATGTTTCAGCTCCATAAGTGACTATTGGGAGGATGCATTGGTTATACACCCTTCTCTTTAGGATTAATGGGATCTTATTATTTTTGAAGGTTGAGCTAGCTCTGCCAAAGGCTTGCCATCCTAGTGTGATTCTTCGCTTGATTTCTTCTTCTTTTGAGGGTCTCATGGAGATTCGTTGTCCTAGGTAGATGTAGTGGTCTACTTTCTCGAGTTCTGTGTCCTCAATTTCGATCTTAGTGTTTTTATCTCCAATGTGGTTGTTGCACATGATCTTCGTCTTGCTGAAGTTCATGTGTAGGCCGACTTTCTTGGCGAGTATCTGAGTATTATATCCAATAAACTGTAAATGGCTATTTTTGTTGTTTTTAGCAACTGAGGCATCTTTTGGCCATTTAGACTTTTTTTTTTGATACAAAAAAGCCGAAATCGTAGATTTTATTACGACATCATAGTAGTTGGTTTCTTAATGATGTCATGCCTTTAATGACATGATGTCTTCACTTTCCTCCCTCCCTTCCTTCCTTCCTTCCTTCCTATTTCTGTTGTTTGACGTAACTGGGACCGACCGACCGAAAACCATCTTATTGAGATGTAACGATACATCTGAAAATAATCAAAGAAACTTTACCACGGAACCAATGAATGAAAAATATGAAAAATAAGACGGAAGGCATCTTTAATTTCTTTCAAAGCTTAGGCTATAAGAGTTACGTCCCTTGCTGTTATGATAACTGATGGATTGATTTTGTGCTGATTCCATTTAAGCCATCTTCTCTAGGAAAGTATCCCAACGTAAAATCAGGGCACACACATGTGTGTGTGTGGACTTATCGGAACATTTTCTATCATATAATAGCCGAGAGGAGGGACCAGAACTGCAATTAGAATCGAACAAACAATGAGTGCATCAGCCATTATAAGCTTACTCACTTCCGTTCCCTAGCTGCTTCCGGTAGCACTAATCACCTTCCGCTTCTGTCACGTTGAAACGTGTCTGCTGACTATTGTGGGAAAATAGCTTTCTACCATTACAAATGGGATAATCCATAATCAGATGTATATCTCCGTATGCATACACATATTGTACACATACGGCATTGAGAGAAAGAAGGTTAAATAAGATAAAAACGCCAAAGAAAAAAGTCCATTTGGTGCCTTGTCGTCTGAATAAATTAATTACTGTTCCTCTGTTGACGCTGTTAGTTTTTCATGTTTTTGTTTTTCTTCTCACAAGAATAACTTTAATCCATTAACAGTGATGGGAGCGGCTCAGTTGCCATGTTCTAAATAGTGATGATCATAAAGCGTGGCACAAAATAAGCTACTTAGTTTGTTTTCTCTGTGAAGTTACGGACAAGGAAAAAGGAACAAGCAGGGAAAGTCGTAACTTTAAGTGTAGGGTCTATTGTGTTACTGATTGAAATTTCTGTCATTCACCGCTGAGCCATGGAACTGCAGTGACTGAAATTTCAGTCATTCACCGTTGAAGAGTTGGGGCGTTTTTTAAACTAAAAATCCCCGTTTAAAAATGGAAACGTATCTCATATAATGCAAAATAACCGAAGGGAAATACTTTTTCCAAACTAACATTTAAAATAGAGCAAAAAGGCATCTAGATCTATCTAGATTCTCCAGAATCTAGATTTTATAAATAGAAAATTTAAAAAAAAAAGGCTTCAGAAGGTAAAAGAAGCTTTTTTTTCCAAAAATAAAAACAAAACATTTTTAGAAAAGGCCTAGTGGAGTACTGATGCCAATTTTTCCAAAACGGAGTAGCTAGACGCGCAGGAACAAACGCACAAACACATAAGCACACGCACTTAAAAAAGGATAGAATCTTTCACCACCTTTGGTGACTACGGTTGTTCAATCAACAAAATCCGAAATATCGTCATGAATTGTTTAAGGCAATCAGGGTGTCTGCCTTTCCTAAACAGAACCGTGTATACCAATGACGTATCATATTTGATATTTTACCGCTGCCAACGAAGTTGGAGACGAATATGTATTCAATTGCGTCTCTCTGTCTCTCCGTCTGTCATTCTCTCTTTCCGTTTGTCCGTCCACAAGATATCTATAAAAAAAAAATACTCTAAGAAATGCATTTTGTGAATAGATAGGCAAAGGGGCCAAAAGTTGATTAAATTTTGGGCGGATCCAGGAATGTTTTTATTGAGAGATGTTTCCCCATTTTTTTTTTTTTTTGTACATACATGAATACGTTTCTGATTTCTCAAAATGGTCTGAATCAAATTTTGTGGAAGAGTAGACGATAGATATGGCAGAAGTGATTAAAGTTTGGCGCGGATCAATGCGCAATTACCTCCCCTACATTGTAGTTATATGACCACGGTATATAATATCGCCAAAATTTCATGTTTCTATACACGATATCTCCAAGGGTTCTCGATGAATTTCCATGACATTTTGTAGCAAAGGAAGGGGGGATCAATGCACAATTACTTCCCCTGTCGATGTTGTTGACAGAGACAAGCTTATCTTGCAGCCTTTTGTTAGTAGGTCCAATCCTCATCGGATCTCCAACTATTGCTGCGCTGAGTGATGAAAAGGGGCCAGGAAACGACATATAACAATTATCACCAGTCTAATTTTGGTGACCTATGTTAGGGAGTTCAATCCTCATTGGAATATATAGTCTGATATATCTCTGAATTTTTGAGATGAGATATTATTATTTCTATTATTATTCGGACTATCCTCATCTTGGTTGTTTTTCATACAACGTTTCGGCCGTTGTACTCTACAGCCTTCATCAGGTATCGTCTGGTTGGTGTGGGGAAGTAACGAACCGAACCCTTTATTTAACCGACGGGGAGTATATTGACCGCACTCCCCCTCTTAGCATTAGTATTATTGTTATTGTCTCACACTGGGATTGAACCTAGAACCATCAAATTACTTGCAGTAATTTTGTCTGATTCTGTAACACACCTACCAGACGATACCTGATGAAGGCCGTAGAGTACAACGGCCAAAATGTTGTATGAAAAACAACCAAGATGAGGAGAGTCCGAATAATAATAGATATATAGTCTGATATTTCATGATAAGTTATTATATTTATGTAATGAACCGCAAGTACAATCTTGTTAGCCCCGAACCCAATCGTGCAAACCTGCGTAGCCCTTCATAAAACCTAGAAAAATTGATTTTTCTCAAAACTGAAAAATCCTGTCCTCACTTTTGGTGTTAGCAGTTCGCACGATAGAGTTAGACCATTGGATTTCAAAAAGTGTCCATATCTTATTGCTGTGTTTCAGTTGTGGTTAGGGTTAGGGTTTTTCCTCATAGAAAAACGTTTTATTGTCAAGTAAAGGTCAGATTCCTTCAAACATACTGCCAAACTCGCTTAAGCACTGGGAGAAAGAGAAAATCACATCAACAGATTTCCTACGACGAACAGAAAGTAAGGGTCCAGCCTAGTAAATTGTAAATAGAATATCCCCTTTAAAACTTTTTTTTTTTTTTGCAATTGGTCAACAGACAAATTTTTGAAAGGTTTGAATGTGTAATAGATCGGAAGCACATACAACTAAAAGACGAAAATATTTCAATTTTATCCGTCGGAAAACTCAGTCTACCAATTCCATTTTCTGTGACTAACTATCAATGGATTACTAATAAAAAATCAATACATATCTAAATCGAAATTTACGAATTAGGACGTGAAAAGTAGTTTTGACCCTGAATTGACCAGAGTAGAAATCAGACATCAGTGCCACCTACTCCATGTTAATCCTGAGACCAAGTTAGCCTTTCACACGAATTTTTAGCCGGTAGAGAGCAACCGTCTCTCCGAAATTTGAAAATACAAAAATAGACCTGACTTCAAACTGGTCACTAGAAGCCAGCACCACTTGTTCTATGTTCATAATGGAGTCAAGTTACCCTCGTGCACACATTTTCAGGCCTTAGAATGCAACCGTTGAGGAGTCTATAGAGCATAAAATTAGTTGATAAGAAACAAAGTTAGAAATAAAGCTACGACTGACTTACGAAGAGACAAACATTTGTCGTCTTTATATTAATAGATATATGTGTGTTTGTGCGTGTGTGTGCAATCCATCTCCACACACACATACATGCACACACACATATATATACTTACTACCTTACGAAAAAAAACATTTGTCATCTTCATGTATGTATGAATAAGTGTGTGTGTGTGTGTGCAATACATCCTCTCACACACATATACACGCACACACACACATATATACTAGCTTACTAAGAAACAAAGATTTGTCCTCTATATATATATATATATATATATATATATATATATATAAGTGTGTGTGTGTGTGTATTAAATCCCCGTGCAATACATCCTCACACACACATACATGCACGCATGCACACACACATATACTAGCTTACAAAGAATCAAAGATTTGTCTTATTTATATATATATATATATATATATATATATATATATATATATATATATATATATATATATGTTTGTGTGTGTGTGTGCAATAAATCCACACACACATACACACAAACGCATATATATATATATATATATATATATATATATATATATATATATATATATATATGCGTGTGTGTGTGTGTGTGTGTGTGTGTGTGTGTGTGTGTGTGTGTGTGTGTGTGTATGTGTGTGGATGTATTGCACGTTGTAACCTAATCAGATTTCGTATTCTGGGTGCGTTTACTCTTCGGAGTCCGAACGTCGAACATGTTGTTACTTGTTCTTCCAAAAGATGATCAATGCTTTTGCATGTTTGTCTGTATGACTGCCTCGTACGCAAATACACCAACGCCAACCTTCACCATAACAACTACCACTGTCACTGCTACCATGGCGGCAATGGCCAACGAGGGCAAGGGCGATGGCTCGTTGTGTAAAGATGATGATTCTTTCACTCAGATTCACCCAATTGGCCCTAATATGACCAGGGCCGGCCCAAGCTACAATCAATACAGATAGTCGCCCAGGATACCATATGCAAAGGGTCGTATGTCTGAGACAGAAGGATTTTCCAAATACTAATAGAAGAATAAAAACAAATAAAATAGTCAAAATAAAAACAATCAAATGAGAGAATTCCCTGAGAAGGAAGCAGATTTTTTTAGAAATATCTGATGATTCGATAATTTGTATGGTGGTGAAACTAAAAGAAATAATTGACAAAGGAAATTCTCATGATCGACAACGAGCTCATTTAATTAATGCTTTGTAATTCAAACTATCAGTATTGGTATCAATCAGTATAGTATTGTTCATATAATCATGCTTTTTTAATCATTTTTCTCACTCTAAAACGGAAATAAATAAGTCATACAATACTTTAAAGGGTTCCAAATTTCAGCTTGCCAGGGGCGCCTGGAACACTAGGGTCGTCCCTGCTGATTGAGTTATCGACGATTAGGCCTGTTTCCAAACGAGCTGACCAAAAGAAGAGTAGTAGGTAAAAAAAAAAAGAAAACCAATCTTTCATGATGATGGACCTGTAAAAAATCCTGATTGATAACGTAAAACTGGTGGATTATAATATTTCCATTCCTCAGCTTTTGAGAAAATAATTATCAACTTTTTATCTAGAATATCCTTTCATCTTAATTTAGTTGCTTTTTATCGCAACTCACTCAACCCAGGGTTGCCAATTTAGACAGATCTTTTTTGTTTTGATTTTTCGAATTTTGTGAGTTCAGTGTTGACAATATTTGGATTTTTCAAAAAATGTTTTCTACGTTTCAGAGTCCAGAGATGCCAGACGATATATCTTTTTAATTTTCGAATTTGAGAGCAACTTCCAAAATCTAAAAATTGAAAAATCACATCTAGATTCGTAACCTCGCTCAGACCTTCAATCTACGGTGGCGAGTAGACAACACAATCAGAAATTGAGAGCTTAGTACCTCAGTCGGTAGAGTAGTGCTATACATAGATAGCTTCTCGAGGTAAAAGGGACGTGAGTTCGAGACTCGCCTTGAGCTTATTCTTTATTTACAACCTGCACTGCTTACTCACGGTCGTAGATTGACGATCTAAGTAAGTTGCGAATAAATGCAAAGGTCAAATGAAGATGAAAGAAAGCTAAAATTGATCATGGTTGACAATTCTCGATCTGATGAAAAATAAATCAACATAATATTACAATTGAGTGAATATAATTAATAAATTATGATTATTTTATTGCAGCTCTGAACTTGACTTCGGACTCTCTTTATCCACCGTTATTGTTATCATTACAATCATACATCGACTTAAGCCCGATCAACTTACGCCCCCATGACAACTTTTAAGCTTTCATTAACTATAGAAGACGATGAGTGCGATCATTGCAGTCCTGTATCTCAGTTACGAATGAAGAACATTTCTATCGTGTTATTGCCAGCTTGCAAAAGAGAACCAATTCATATTTGTTTCAACTTCTCTACAAAGGGAAGGTGAGAAGGAAAAGGTACCTGACCAGACACTTTGCTTGGTTGAGATAATGATTTAGTGAGCGGAATTTAATGGATGACATTTGTTCCTTTCTCTATCAAAAAGGCAAGGAAGTATGTTAAATATAGATGTTTTGGTAATTATGTATACGTTATGGTATGGTGTTCAAATTTCACTACACTCTACATTGACCGACATACGCCTAGATCGAGTTGCATCCATACCACTATTACGTAACCCAGACGCAAATCGATGCGTAACTTTACTAGTAAAATATTCGTTGATTTGATAACAGTATCCTTAAAAGCGGAAACGTAAAGCACTGTAATATCAATTTGTCCGTGCAAGATCCAGATAAATTGTAGGTTAATCGTAATTCTGTTTCTTTTTTGGCAAGTAAGTTATCGACCAAACTATTCTGAAAGAATTCAAAGCAAGAAAGAACGTAGCCTTAACATGGATAGACAAGAACAAAACCTACAACATAATCCCACATTGGATATTGAAATGTCTGGAAATTTATAAAATTTCAAAAGAGGGTGTCAAATTGATAACGAATGCAATATAAAATTGGTGAGTAAAACTAACTGCAGGAAGACATCCCCTCACCAGGGTCAGAATAAGATGAGGTACCTTCCAAGATGACTCCCTGTTTCAAATACCAATTAACATCACTCAATCATATTTTACGAAATTGTATCAGGAATATAGAGTTACAAAACCATGAAAAAAAATGTACCATCTTTTTGCTTATGAGGGAATTGGAAATCTTAATCCAAAAGGTAGTGATCTTTAGCCAGGACATCGCAATGGAGTCTGGAATTGATGAATGAGCAACGTTGGTAATGCATAAAGGAAAGAGAAAAACAAAAGAAATAATTTAATCGTCCAATTAATGAAAACAGCTTGAATACTGAAGAGATTGCTGAAGTATTGAGGAGACTTTCAATTGATCTGAGTCATTACCGATGTGTGCACTTAATGAGTGAATAATAATAATAATAATAATAATAATAATAATAATGATAATAATAATAATAATGAATAAGTAAATAAATAAATAGATAAATAAAGCACTAATAATAGAAATATCACGTGTTTTTTTAATATCAATGATAGCATTGTAAAACTCGCTTAAAGCGTCTACAGAGGTGGGTCCACAATAATTTAGAATATTTTTGCTGCAGTTACCCCCACGAAAGCATTCTATTTCACGTATCTTCCATCCTTATTTCCGGTCTTTAAAAACTAAATGAAAGAAACAACTTCCGCTATTCTGTAATGTCCCTTTGAGCTTGACTGCTTCGTCGATTGCAATAAATTTCAACGTGAAGCATGTCGGCCATATTGTTATTTTGATCGAATCTGTATTATCAGTGGCCAAGGTGTCGCTTTTGTGAATTCGTTCTCAAAAGAACACATAAATTGAAAGAGAAAAGGCAGACCACTAATCCACCTATCAATTATCTTCAGTTCGGTAGGCCGTGGCTCAATCCGCCGTCAAGTCACATTAAAGACTTTAAAAAATGGTACTCAATGCCTGTGCGATAAGCACTTTTCAATCCAAGGACTAAGTTTGAAGAAAAGGGGTTACCACCACCAAATCACTGTATATCGGTTCCCGATTAGGCTACATTGAGCCTGATGCCATGAACAGAACGAAGCTTCGACATGCCTGGCAAGTCGGATGTGGATCTTTCTAACTATTACCAGTGTACCTAACCACGTGATACCTTCAATGAGGGTAGTACCAGAGAACGACGATGTATGCATACTAATTGACCATATTCTAATTTTGGAGATGTTTTTGGATGAGTTGTCTAGATTTGGAATCAGGTGATATTTTTCAAAACGCATCAGAATTGGTGAAGATATATGTGTATACGTCTGAACGGTTTGATTTGAAAGCTTCTAAACCCAATTGTTCTAGGGAGGCGAATACTTAACGTTGACAAAGTGAGGAATGTTTTCATGGGTAGAGACTTTATAATAAGCATATATACATTAGGTTGCTACATATGAAATACTTTTTTCAATAGTACAGAGGGTGATATAAACCACAAAAACGGTAAAACAATCAAAATATGACCCGTTTGAAGGAATAACCGCTTTTCCAACGATCCTCTAATTATAATATACCTATCTATATAATTCTTGAGTTTTAATGATCACAATATCATGGAAAATATAGAGGATGTTGCACTGTCCTGAAGCATTTCATTCAGTTCATATGGGGTTTTCCAACTTTTTAACTTTTCCCTTTGCCTTAAAATGACGTCATATGGTCACGGTTGAAGTCCAAAAGTCTCCAAAAAGTGCTCGAACCGTTGTTCGTGGGTCATTGACAACTGCTGTCGATAATTCTTCAAGTACAGATATAGCCACACCCCCGGTGGTTTATCATTGATATCTATATTTTCAGAATTAAACTCAGAACCAATGCTGACTAATTCGCACTGTGGTAGTGTTTACTTTAGATGCCTTCTTGGAGTTATCTGCAGTTTGAGCACTATTATGTCCCAATTTTAAATCGTAGTTGAAAATTGATCTAACTTGTTGGATAAACTGCGTTGTCGTTGATTACACTACCCAGCAATAATCACGAATTATATCTTAATTTACATTGTGAAGGCAGATTGCAATTATATCAATAAACCTTTCACTTTTTGGACGTAAAACGACATTTCAAATGTTACGAATTAATTAAAAAAAAACAATGCCGTACGTGGAGGGTCTGCCTCCCGTGAAAATCAGCACTCAAAACCCTTCCTTTAGCTAAACTCGGATGCCTACTGAGCATAGAGAGGGTAGATATTTATTACACGTAGATCACACTGAACTCAGTTCACTATCGTAGGAGACTTAACGAGGATCGAACTCGCTTTCAATAAGTCCGTAGCCTAATGAAACCAAAAGCATATATCTAACTCAACAAATGTTCGTTTTTCAACATAATCTCCTTCCTTGTCTATGAACTCAATTCACTGGTGAATATCAATCACATAGATCGAACATTCTACAGCGGAGATTTCGAATAAAAATTCTGCTGATATCTGTATCTAAGGCTGTTAAGTTGTGATGCTGTGTGTGCTGTTTGAATACGTATGTATATACACATATGCATATATGTAGATATGTGTACCATTTTAAAAATCTTTGATATAATTCGGCCATGGATTGAATCCACGACCTACCAAATCGATGATCGGCACACACGCATGCGCACATGTACGTACGTACGCACGAACGTACACACGTATATGCATGTATAAATGCGGAATACTCATAAGGAGACGGACACTATACATGACAGCTCGATAAACAATTATTCGTAATTAAACACCTTCGTCGAAGGAAATATTCGCAGATATCATTTGTCCTTGGTGCATCTATGGTTGTTCAGTTTACTTTGCCGAGTTATTGGCATATTTTTTGAAAGTAATTCCTTTCGATAATAAACACTTTTAATTTACTTCCCTCGTTAAGCAATCAGGAATAATCGTCTTAGTGCAATGAAAACAATCTCTCAAAGTCAACGGACCGGCTGGATAGACCATTGTCGGGATGACTGACCAGAGTCCTCTGCTTTTGACAACTGTCAAAACCTGACAGAATTGATTATATGTCAAACCAGTTGTATTCTCTGCGCCTAAGTTCTTCAAGAGGGTAACATATTTTGTTGCCATGTGCAAACACTTTATGTACACGGTGCAATTTTTGGATGATACTCGGCTGAAATTCAAATTCACAGGGATCCATTGAAAATATTTGATTACGAAATATCAGTACGAATAGAATAGAAACCGTAAACTGAAAATGTCTCCCAATCTGTCAACATACGTTTCTCCAGTTTTGAAGTTGGCCTGGCTGACCGGCTGGCCAGCTTGTTATCTGGTTGGCTATATATAACACGTTTCGGCCATGTCAATGGAGCTAGAGGTCTGGAATTTTCAACATTTGCTCCTTATTACATGAAGAAAAATCAGGTTTTCGTTTTTTTCTCTAAAAAGGTTTTACTAAGGTGAGTTAATTTGCAATGTGAGTTTAACCAACATTGATCCCTTAGTTTGTGTCCAGCAGCATTCACGCTTGTGGGTGTTTTTCTTCAATTCTGACATTTTCTGTGATCTCTGCCCAACAAAAGGCGAGAGAAGTAACTTATTCATTGGTCACTGCCTTCCCTGTTTTTGATTGATCACCCTTAACACAGCACTTTACCGAAAGACGTTGGTGGTTTCTATTGCGTGTCTAACCAGACCTTTCTTAATTTCTATTTTGCTGGAGGAAGCGCTGTCAACTATCATTAATTTCAACAATATTTCTAATAGTACGGTCAAATTGTATTAAGTACCCGGGTTTTTGTAAGATCACCCAAGTTAAGCAACGTTCAGTCTGGTCATTAACTCGCTAGATGGGTGACTGTCTGGGAATACCAAGTGCCGTAACCAAACGGGGATCAATCCGTGGCCATATTATACGGAAGACTTATGCTCAATGCTAAAGGGGTAGGACTTAGGATAGGTGGTTGTCTAACCAGGGATAGGAGTCACCCCACCCCATTCAAAAAGATAGTAGCGAAATTAAAGAAGAGCCTTCGTGTAACCAGAAGCTAGCTAACCATTATTTCTTGTATGAGAGAAATACTGATCGAAATGAATAATGATTGACATCACTTTATATATATATATACTGTTTCGATGTATTACATCTCTTCAGTGTGGCTATAGACTTTCCATTATCCCATCCAGTACTGTGAAGCAGAATTGAAACCTTAACTTCAAACCCGTAGGCTGATATCCTACCTCTGAACAGGCAGTAAGGCTGAATTTAAGCAATATATTTTAAATTACACAGAAATCCCTCATCAGAGTGCTCAGTTCCTATGGAAGAACAGTGTGTGTGTGTATATACATGGAAGAACAGTGTGTGTGTGTGTGTATATATATATATATATATATATATATATATATATATATATATATATATATATATATATATATATATATATATATATATATATATATATATATATATATATATATATATATATATATATATATATAAATATAAAAGCCATGTCTGTCATACATTTAGTATCAATATGGGCCATCAGTCCATCTTGCTTTCTTACCAATCTGTCTCTCCTTCTTTATACTCTTAATAACCTACCTACGTTCCCTTTCCCTCTCTTCCTACCCTGTTTGTCACACTTATAGCAACAGTAGCAGCCAATAACTGAGCCCGTTGTAGTAGATTTATTATAATCGTCATAGGGTAATGGAAATAATATTATTACTACAAGTAGTACACATAAAAACAATGACAAACATGACAACGAGAGATCGGGATAATAAAGAATGGGGTTTCTGCCTGCTGTAAGAGTTCTGTAAACTCCGTTGTTTGAACAGCTGCTGTTCATAGGCTGAGGTAACCGGGACGCGAGTTCGAGCCTCACCTAGAGCTCGTCCTTTTTTTTCTTTTATATTACTTGTTGGTTTATTCCCAAATTAATTACATTCACGATCTATAAATAATATAAAAATAATTCATTGTTGTCAGCTGGAAACTAACCAAAAGATTGATCCTCAGACTGAGAACCATGCAACGTGCATATGAGAGAATGCTCAACCTGACATGGAAAGATCACAAAACAGCACAGTATATCAAAGAAAAGACTGGAATCCAAGATAGCATAGAAACTTTTAGAAAGCTCAAATGGCAATGGGCTGGATATGTAGCAAGAACGTTAGGCAACTGCTGGATATCACGTCTCGCAACGTGGATCCCCAAAGAACAGGTGCGAGACTGTGACCGACAGAAAGTAAGATGGCGTGACAAGCTAGATAAATTCTGAAAGTATTGGCTCTGCGATGCCCATGTTAGAGAGGTCTGGCGAATCTTGGGGAATGTCTATATCCAACGACGGAAGTTAAGGAACTGATGATGATGATGATGCTGATGATGATGATGAATGCTCGTGCAGTATTCCAATCTAGGAGAATTACCTATGGTTTTGCTTTTTCTTCCATCCTATTGAAAAGTTTTTGTCAGAAATTTCTGGAAATAACATTGTGGGAAAGGGTACAAAAGGAAAGGGTGTGGAAACGTAAGGCAGAGTGTGTCCATGAAAAATAAGTTAGAACAGAAAACGGAAAAGAATTAAATTGGTCACTCAATAGGAACCGTCACGAGACCAATATATTTTGATAGCATACCGTGTTAAGGATGATCAATGAGATAACTAGAAAAAAAGGGTGATCAAGCAGTTACTTCTCTTGCCTTTTGCTGGACTGTGAGCACTAAAAGGTTAGCATTTTTCAAGAAACGGTCATGAATGCAGCTGGACACAAACTAGAGATCATTTTAGCATAAACATACATAGCTAATTTGACCATATTGCCAGAACTTTCAGCTCTATTGGTGCTGTCTGTACACATGATACATATATGCATAGCCAGCCGGACCAACTCAAAAGCTGAATTAATCTATGTGGACGGTTTCGGTGACAGTTTTCGTTGACGGTTTCTAATACTTTATTTCCGATCTGCACTGTTTACTCACTGCCAGCCCGAGAAGAAAAGCAACTAAAATCAAGATGAAAAAAATATCAGTCAATATTAATAATGGTTGAGCAATAAGATATGCCCAGTAATTACACACAATGGTTATTGCTTATAACACTATAAAACTGTCGAATCTTTGCTCGTGTGTAAGTGTCTTATAGACTGCAAAACAGCTCTACCCTGGAGCTTGAAAGTTTGTCCAAAAGGGTATCTAGACCCAGGAATTAACATAGGAAGGGTTGATAAGTCTAACCCAGCAAAAAAACACAGATAGGAAGAGTCGTCAAAAATATATCAGAAAAAGTTAATAAAAGCATAAAATAACGACTACAACTCAACCAATGGATTAATCCCAATAATGCCATTGCCTGGTTTAGTAAAATTTTGAAAAAAAACATACGTGCATATTCATACAGTTTGACATCATGGACTTCAACCTCTCCGTATCCGGAGGCATACTAGAGGAAACCATGGAATTTGCCAAAACTTACACCAACGTCAAATTGAAATAATTGAACACTGCGGACGTACTGTTCCTTTCCACAACTAAGGACAATGGACGGAAAAAAAATTAATGTCTGCAGTTTTGATGTTTCTATGGTCAGCCTCGATTCGGCCGAGATGTCGGATTTAATCGGTCTGTATGTTCCATACAACCTTGCCCGTAAATTAGATTCTAAAAATATAGGATTATACCAGTATGATGGTCTACTAATTGTAGTAAATATCAATGCACAAAAATGCAAAAACATTATAAAAATGTATCATGAAAGAAAGGAAAAAATGAACTTCAAAGTAGAAATCAAGGCTAACATTATAATTTTACACTTCCTAAACATTACTTTAATATAAATAACAACATTTATGAACCATATAGAAAAGAAACCTCTGTGATTAAGTACAACAAAACTAGCTCTAACCACCCAAAAAGAAACATTAAAAGGATCCCTGAATCTATAGAAACTAGATAGACATATAACTCCTTGAACGAAAAACTATTTAACAAAGTTAAACAAAGTTAAAAATGACTATATCAAAGCCCTGAAAAATAGTGGTTTCACTGAAACAAACTTTAATTACGACAAAAAAGTGAAATCCAATAAAAAGAATCAGAGAAACAACAACAAAAAAACAGATATAGAAAAATCATCTGGTTTACACCACCATCCAACCTTCAAGTAAGAACTAACTAAAGTGAAATATTCATTTAATTGGTGGAAAAAAACTTTCCCAAAAACCATCCACTAAGTAAAATATTTAACGAAAACAAATTAAAAATCAGCTTTAGATGTACCAAAAATTTCAATACACTTATTATGAAACATAACAATGAAGTTATTTGAAAGAATACAAATTGGGGAAACATAAAAATTAAGAAACAAGACAGCAGTTGTACCAATAAGTATAGTTACCCACTGCAAAACAAATGTCGCGAACCAAACAGAAATATCAACCCAAGAAAAACCTCTAGAAGTAAAATATTATATCGGAATATCTAAAACGTCATTTAAACTTATATCAGCCAACCACACATCATCCTTGACGAACAAAAATATAAAAATGATACCTCCTTATCTACTTATCACTGGAAAATGTGCAAAATGGATTACAAACCAACTTTAAAATGGAAAGTTTCAAGTCAAACCTATTTATGCCAAAATATGGAAAATGCATGTTACCTCTGTCTAAATGAGAAATTCGAAATACTCAGTTTTGCTAAAAAAAAAACAGCAAAAGAATTAAAATAGATTTATTAAACAGGGAAAATGAGATAGCATTAAAATGCCGGTATTGCTCAATTTTTTATGAGCTAATATAATTCAATAACCTATACATTAGTTCACTAAAAGTAATATAGACAGTTTAGCCACATAGTCATCTCAAAGAACTACTTAATCAACATTGTCTACTTCCCTCTGTGTAAGGGAATTGAGAACAATACAATCCATAATGGCCATAAAGGACTCTAGCATAGACAATAAATCTAATATAAAAATCAAGGTTAACATCAAAATATCCCTTAGAACACAATTCAGCATCCTCTTATAGATAACTCCCACACCCAGTTCTTACCACTTGACATGTAACTTACAACCACCAGCAAAACACACACACGCACACATCAAAATTTGCGAACAAAATAGCAATGAAACAAGAATAACTCTTCCCACCATAGCAACGCCCACACAAATTTCTCCTGATTCCCCAAACAGAAATCTAAAACATACATAACCATTCGCCCGAAGAGGCCCAAACAGAGCAGAAACATGAACGTGTTTGTGTAGCAAATCTACTTTCTAACATATTTCCAGCTCTACTCTAAACCAACTTGATACTTGGAGTTTAAAGTTGAATGTATCGAGCACTCTATGAAATAAATCCATCATGTATCAGAGATTGCTTTATTTTATATCATATCATGTTATATTGCAAACCTGATTTGTACTATACATATATATATATATATATATATATATATATATATATATATATATATATATGAATTACGAGAATATATACCTGGTGAATGTTAGCATTTTGTGTCTACCGTACTCATCAATTACGCATCTACATCCTATTTCTTTCTTTTTGTATTTTCACAAATCAAAAAAAAAAGATATTATGAACTGTATACATAAGTATACGTGTGTATGTGTGTGTGTGTGTATGCGCGCGCGTGTGTGTGTGTAAAGTTCTTGACAACATTTGATGTGCAGACTTAGTGAGCTATGTTTATCCTAGTCAAAAATAGACCGAAACAAGACCGGACACATCCTTCACCTGTTGCAGACTTGATATTGTCTCAGATTGGTGGGAGGGGATTAAGCAAATAGGTTCAATGGATTGGGTGACGGAAAAGGGGAGAACAAAGTATGGAGAGAAAAAAAAAGAAAGAATGAAAGAAAGAAACGTGAGGAAAGGTTAAAAAAAACGAAATGTAATAAAACAGACAGAAAGAGAGGCGAGGAGAGGTAAAAGTAAAATATGATAAGAAAGAAAGAAAGAAGGACGAGGGAGAGAAAAGAAATGTAAGAAGATAGAAAGAAAGAAAGAAAGAAGGACGAGGGAAAGAAAAGAAACGTAAGAAGATAGGCAGACAGAAAGATAGAAAGAAAGAAAAAGAAAGAAATATAATAAGAAAAATGAGTAAGAAAAAATAAAGTAAATTTTCAATGTTTATTCTTGTTGTCTAAAATGTTCTGAAATGAAAATATTCATTATTCCACACATTATTCGAATTAGCAACTCCATTTTTGTCGTTTTCATTATGCTTTCAGTCGAATTTCTTCTCCAGAACGTTTCGATCTGTGGGGGCATCAGATTCATTTTCCATAAACGTCACAAATTAAACAAACAAAAGAAAGAACACATAAGCATAAAAGGAACTGAAAATACAGAAGCAACAGGTCAGGTCAACACTGTTTGGGAGATCAATAAAAACAAGTATTGTTGGGGGAGATTAATCAAAAAATTAGAAAAACGTGTGATCAATGTAAAACTTACATCCCTCACCTTTTCTTGGACAGTGATCACTGTCCAAAAAGTCCGAAAAAAAACAATCAGAAAAACAATCATAAATGCTGCTGGATACAAACTAAGGAACCAATTTAGCATAAACTCACATTGCAAATTGAATCCCCAACCCTACTGCTAAAAAACTTATTCAGGGGAAGAATTTTCAAAAAACCCAAAAAAGTTTATTTTGTTGACATTATAAGGAATGAGTGTTGAAACTTTCAGCCCTCTAACTCCGTTGATGTAGCCTGTGTGTGGCCTGTGGTACATACATACATACATACATACATACATACATACATACATACATAGCCATCCAGGAGACCTATGTTGACAGTGTTGGTGATAGTTTTTGCTGACATATGAACAAAATGATGAAATGAATAATAAATGAAAGGAAAATAGGTAAATATGAAGGAGGTAAGTAAGAAAAGAAAAAACAGAAAGTAAAAAAAAAGGCTGATATAAGATTGATTATCTTCAAAGAATATCTTAATACGTTCACTATCAATCCCAATGAACTACCTTGCTTTGAAAAATATTTCAACGAAAATGTCCTGCACAGAATTTCATAAACCATTTTTTATCAGTCCAATAATTTACAGTATCCTGTTAATAAGCTGCACCAACTTTTTTTGGCGTTTGAGTTGAATTTTTTACTTTTCTTAAAAAGAAAAAAAAAGAATAATATACCGAAAATGTCACTTATTTTCTTTTCTATCTTTGATGTTTGAACCAATAAACAATAATACGCCAATTTGGACTTCTACCTGGTTTCAAACACCGATACGACAAATGTCATGATACAATCAAACGTGATCCTTTTGGATTGGGTTGGTTTAAATTAAACACTCCTAATGTCATAAAATAAGAAGATCCCATTAATCCTAAAGAGAAGGGTGTATAGCCAATGCATCCTCCCAATAGTCACTTATGGAGCTGAAACATGGAACCTAACCAAGATACAGGCCTGCAAATTGAGAACCATGCAACGTGCACATGAAAGAATTATGCTGGGCCTCACATGGAGAGACCGTAAAACAGCACAGTACATCTGAGAAAAGACAAGAGTCAGGGAAATCATAGAATCCATTAAAAATCTCAAATGGCGGTGGGCCGGCCATGTTGCAAGAATGACGGACAACCGATAGACATCACGACTCACGACATGGATCCCCCGAGATCACATGTGCAACCGAGCGTGGCAGAATATTAGATGGAGAGACGGGCTAGACAAGTTCAGGAAGTACTGGCTCCGCGACGCTCATGATAGAGAAGTGTGGCAAATCCTGAGAAAGGTCTATGTCCAACGACGGACGTTAAAAGACTGATGATGAATGTCATCTAACCATGAACATTGAATGAGCATTTTAGCGTACCCAATAGAAAACCTTGTAAGTATGAAAAAACAAAAAAAAAACAAAATAAAAAAACAGAGAAATAGTGAAAAGGACGACGAAGCAAGCAAAGTCTACACATATCATCATTTGCTTTTTGGACCAGTTTCCTTTTTCTTGGTTTTCTCTCAACATTTTGGTCAATGTAACTTTCTGGTTTTCCTCAAGTGTTTAGCGAGCTAGTCCAGCAAAGTATTATGACTATATACTGAGTTCTATCTTTACTTGATATCCTAAATTAGTGTTCTTATGCCAAACTAAAAACCCTTCAATAAACCCATTTAGGTACTATATCTCTGAATTTTTGAGATGAGGTGTTATTATTATTTCTATTATTATTTGGACCATCCTCATCTTGGTTGTTTTTCATACAACGTTTCGGCCGTTGTACTCTACGGACTTCATCAGGTATCATTTGGTAGGAAGTAACGAACCGAACCCTTTATTTAACCGACGGGGTAGCATTAGTAGACAAAATTAGACCAAATTACTGCAAGTAATCTGATTGTTCTAGGTTCAATCCCAGTGTGAGACAATAATAATACTACTAATGCTAAGAGGGAAGTGCGGTCAATATACCCCTGTCGGTTAAATAAAGGGTTCGGTTCGTTACTTCCCCACACCTACCAGATGATACCTGATGAAGGCTGTAGAGTACAACGGCCGAAACGTTGTATGAAAAACAACCAAGATAAGGATGGTCTGAATAATAATAAAAATAACCATTTAGGTACTTTTGTAATAGTGGTGTCAAGGATGTGAAACTTTGTAACAAAGTAAACTATTAACTTTGTATGAAATTATAAATCAAATTATTGTTATCAAATTGTTTTTGAAAATTATTGTTATGAAATTGTTTTGTATAAAAATAAATAGTTATGATTCTTAGTCCAGATTCCCAAATTAAAAGAAATCTTGCAAGGGTAATAAACTTCTACGTATAACACGCCCTGGCCCCCATTATTACAAGAGCGCCCGCTTTTTGTTGCCTGCCTTGTTAGATTGAAGTTGTAACGTATTTCCCACCGGTAACAGAAGTTAGGGTTTGTGACCAGGAAACTAGGATTTTCAAGGCAAGCAGCCCCTCCCTTCTTAGAAGATTTTAATTTACGCCTTACTAAACTCAGCTTTGTAAATATCGAGGTAAAAATAAATGCAGCTAAGGAATATAAGGAGAAAATATGCATGAGAAATAATAGTTTCGCAGACGATTGCCAGTACAATGAGTTTGATACTCACGGAGCGCCCTACAAATTTAGCTTTGCGCCAGACTATGCTAACTTAAGCTCAATTAAACAACTGAGGGTGTCAACCTCAGCACGATGATTAGGTAGCTCACCTAACAGACGCATTCACTTGTTTAATGAGTTCGATCTACACTGGTTACGCTCTTTCCCATGGTCTTATGCCAGACCAAAACAAGCTGAATAAATAAAACAACTGTCACCCAAAACTATCAATGGATGTTTCTTCAGATTTTAAGCTAATCTGCTAGCTCTTAAGCAACACCTTGCCATTACACAAACAGAGTTTTGGTAAGGGGTACGTCCTGACACCTGCGACAAAAGCCAGTGGCATTGGACAACTTTTTTTATCTTTACTTACACGTTCAAATCTGACTTTCTGTCTTGCAGAAGGGGGAGCAGATAAATACTTGCAAGTGTAAGGTACTTGATTTTCACTATGAGACCCATTCCATGGGAGTCTAAATGCCCCCTTTCGGATCAGGCGTTGTTACCTCGGATGGGGAGGAGGGGTGTAAAAGTATAAATAAAGTTCAAATAATACTGCTGTTCAATTGTTTCATGTAAACCCAATCGTAGGCGTTCCAACAAGAGTGAGAGGGGGATCCAGTGACTCCAACCCCCCCCCCCTAACCTCCTATTCGGACAGAACGTGTCAAATTGCGGATAAATCAAGCCTCTTGCCCCATCGAACGGAAAAAGGTCCCATTGGCCCGTGACCCCCAACTTGAATGTTCCCACATAAAACGATCTTATTATTCTTCATAGGTAACAGGGTTGCTGCTAAGATATATTCCGAACATATCTTCCTGCCCTCCCTTCCCAGGATGTATATCTTTTGCCCCCACCCTCGAATAAGTGTCAGCAATCGTCAGACTAAAGTAAGTTTAGTTGGAAAAAAAACAACACTGTGGCGCACTATATAGTGCCATTGTGAGCGATGTCATCTTGCAGTGATTTCTTCCTGTCCTTGTGCCAAACTAAGCCAAGCTTTGTAAATGACAGTCGTGAGATAGAGTCACCATGATGCGGGTCCCTGTATGAAATCGATGAATGATCATTTTTATAGTGTTTGCCAGTATGAAATATTTGAGAGAGCTAAAAAGTTTTATTTGATATCAAAATACCAAAGTGAATAGGAAAACGCAATGAAGGACCATAACACAATGGGTTTCATTACGATCAGTAAAGAAACGCATTTAGCATTCGAAATCCTGACCTTTACCTGGGTTTGGACACCGCCCTCTGACAGAAATACGTAACTATCGCAAACAATTTCTATTCATTAATTCAAAGAAATAAATCTTGGATCTCTCATTTCTCTGACCTCTTCTAACACACCACCGCCAAGATTGCCAACTGAATACTAATTAAAATTTTCATTTTTCGTTCTTGCGAGTCCAGTGTTGCCAATTTCAATGTTTGTTTTGTTTTGTTTTGTTTTGTTTTTTTAGAATTTAGGTATCCAGTGTTGACGATTTAGATGATATTTTTGTCTTATTTGGAACTGATGTCCAGGTTCGAAAAATTGAAGAAAAAAAATCTCAATTGGCAAAACTTCTACTTCCGCTGCAGAGTCATTTAGAATAACCTCCCTTTGATAGGTGAACTCTCCAGTCAAGAAAGTTTCCCAGAGGTGTTATCAATCCAAATTCTGTTGTAAACATGAAAGTCCAGCATGTGTTGAATTGTAGTTTTTCCAGCTGGTATCCCTCTTTTAAACGGTTCACACTGCGAAGGTAAGTCTTGTGGGTCGTTTCTAATCATTAGTATTCACCCCCACCCCCGTGAAATTTTGGAGTGGATGCTGACTCAATTTTCTTTCAGCCCTCTCACGTGAAACTGCGTTAGTAATTCGTCTTAAAAGTGTATTATTTATTTATTTGGTCTGTCATGTTTGGGTAATTGTTGGGATTGGGTTCGCGAAAAGGAAGGAGGTTATTAGTATAGATGTTGTACATTAACAGTTGGAACATGTGGATGTGCGTAAATTACGCAGACAATTTGGAACAAATAGGAAACTATTTACTTCCTATTTACAAGGAGTTCTTTAAAATGGTTTATTAAGGTGTTGTTTTATTTCCAATAATGAAGTCCTCGTGGTCGATTTGTTAAAAGCATTCAGGCGTACTGACCTCTCTTGGGCTGGAGGGTGTGAGTTTGATTCTCACCGTGCTTAGAATGCGATAACTTCAACGAATGGATTAAAAATTGTTTTTGTAGAATCAACGAAAAACGTCAGTAAATCATATTTTTCCCTATGCAGTATGAACTGCTTTGACTGAATCTGACTTTTCCTTCCCGAAATATTTCGTTTTTAGAGAAGAAGCAACTTCTGTACTGGAAGACTAATGAAGTGGCTCCAAAGAGAGTGATCGATTTACAATGTATGTATAATGTAAACTGGACCATGACTTGGTGTTCGTTTTTACGCCCCCTGATGTTCTATTTACTATGTAAATATCTGCTAATGTAGTTGATCAGTCATTTCACTAATTTCAGCTTTGAACAATAGAAGGACAAATACTGATTTCATGAAATCCTATACGATGTAAATACCAAAAGTAAATATCAAGCTTAATTTCTAAGTTTGGCTCAGTTTGACACAAGGCCACTGTAGTGTGGCACCCTGTAAGGAGCAAACTTATTACCATAGTAATGGTCTGCATTACTAGCTCATCAACTATCACTATGCTGATTATGAAACGAGATTTCATTAAACCCCTAATTTCACAATCTTACTGTAATATATATATCATGATTAATATTGATCTATAGAAAGTTCCATTGCTATCAATTTTTTCTCATTTTCTCGATCTTTAACTTCCTCTTAACATACCTCTAATACTGTATAAAAATCTGTTGATACATTTTTTTTCTCTGCAGTCGTGTGATACCACTACCAAAATCCTTCATAGATTACTTGCTGGAAGATCGAATTGTTCTGCCAAAAGGGTAAGTGATTTTCTAATCAAATATATTATTTTTAATGCTGTAATGTTATATTGTTGTTAAATCATTTTGTCAAAAGAAATAAAACTGAAAAAAAAAAATTGTTTATTTCTATTACGATTCACAGAAAACAGAACAAAGAGTTAAAGTTGTTTTCCGTTGAGTCATTTTCCTCTATTCTTTCTTCCAAGGGTTTTGTCATAAAAAACAACTTTTTGGCAAGAAATATTGAATCAATGTTTTATTAATATTTTCAATTGATTTCCCTCCAGAATCCTTCATAAAATCCTTAGTCGCTTCTAACTAGGGTTGCGAAGATTTTTGCATTGTCAGAAGGGAAGATAATCTGAGCTTTATTTCAGGGACATAACCAACATGATTTGGAAATCGAACGAATCTGGAGGCTAAGCTTCAATGTCAGCTTCTAGAAATCTGAATTTAAATCCAATGTATCACCCTTGTATTACAATTTATTTTGAATGCAATCAAAGAAACTGAGAATCCAAAAATTCTGTTTTCTATTTTATTCATTTTTTGCCCTTTAATAAGTTCTTTGTTTTTCTCAGCTTAATATCCAAGATTGATACAGAAAGACAACTCTTGATTTCATAAGTTTGGGTGAGCTTAGCACAGTGCGCTTAAACCCACTTTTGTGAGGGTAACATTTCCATACAGCACACCAATATCTGAAATGAAAAAAAATCACACCAAAAGTTACACACCCTTCATAAAACAGTAAAAGTGTTGAAATTACCTGTAATTCAATGAGATCCTTAAGCTTAAAGTCCGGAAACTGAATGGTTGATGTCCAGTTCTATTTTTAAAAGGAACAAGTGAAGTTCCCCTCTTTCAGTGATTTTTCTGACAATCCCTCTCTTCACTGACAATATGATTCACAGCATTAAAGCCTAATTCAAGTAGATATCAAGTAGGGGAAGGTAGGTTAATTAAATACATGAATCAGAGCAATGCTCTTCAACCCTGGCACTTCCAGAGGATCTTACTGATCCTGAGAAGCAACGTATAATTTGTATTTGTAGTTGTGCAGATATACCCATTGACCTTTATGCAGCAGGTACTTATTGCAATATCTCTCATGAATTTGAGATTTTTAACTTCTTTACTGATTGATTTTTCTTTTTTCTTCCCTAGTACTACTTATGAATTAACTAAATAATTACAATAATGTGACAGCAATTACTTTTTGAATCAAATAACATATTTTTTGTATCATCTGTTTATTATCCATATATGACATTACGATAAAGATTTCAGCAGGTGAATGAGTTATGAGTTTTATACATCATATTTTTCATACATTTCTACTGAAAATTCATTTGTGATACTCTTCAATACACTCATTGCAATCAACACAATCTGCCTTTCATACATCATGTCAGCATCACTGTGTCCATTCACTGTTGTCCAATTCAGATGCTGATTCTTCATCTTGTGTCTAGATTGCTTCCAGAACCTTTTGCTATTGGAAGAATCACTTGATTCATCTTAGAATCTCAAAACTTGCTGTACATCATAAAAATGCATTTGTTATTGTGCAGACCATCTTGTTTGACTGGAATTAAGGAATATCTGTCCCGGCTGCTTTGTTTTGGCTATAAAAGTATTGCATATTGAAATAAAAATAATGTCACTAATGTTGTTCTACCAGTAATAGTCAATGTTGCATGTTCTCAATAGAGATCGTAATTTTTCTACTGCCCACCTAAATTGTCCATTAGTGAGTGGTTCTACCTTTGTTGAATAGCACTGGTTTAATATTTGGTTAGAGGTAATTAGAATTATTTGAGACTTGAAGGTTTTACTCTTTTACTTACTTTTATTTCATGATTTCTTTTTGTAGGTCTGGTGAGGTTCAGCCCAAGTCAAAGGAAAATGTAGATAGTGATGAAGAAGATTATTTCGAAGATGATGTAAGTATGAATTTAAAAAATCATATTCTATGACTTACGATAGTGATGACCACCTTTTTAGGCACGGTGTGTCGGATTTTAATTTTTTAAGATAATTCTTCTATCATAGTGTCACTTACAGTTTAGTTCTAGATAAATGCTTTTAGATAAGTGGTTCATTTTTCTAATACATTTATAAAATTAGGAGTTGGATCAAACGTAACCTCAAATTTCCAAATATACTTATAAAACTAGGATAGCAGAATGAAATGATTTTTTTTTTTTTTCATCATGTATCACCTAAAAACCTGCAGAATGTCTCAGCTCCAATATCAATGATCTATCGGATTGTCAGTGGACTATGCTGGATCCTTCATGGGATTCCTCAAGGCAATGAGATCAATTAACTCATCTGCTCTCTCTGTAACATGTAAAAGGTGATATTAGGTAACATGGTTGCTGGTAGTAATCCCTAACCTAATATATTGGTAGAGGGTATATCCATGCTCTTTAAACAGGCATTAGTTTGAATGCACCTGACGAAAGAGAGATGAAACCACCAACCTTATGGCTTGCAAGCTGGAATGTCAGGACATTGTGGTCTGGCTCCTCTAACTACCCACAACTGATTGATGATGTCAGGAAAGCAGCCATCATCAACTGAGAACTGAAAAGACTCTACGTTGAAATTTCTGGTTGTAGTTGCAGACCACCCCAGGTAGAGGTTTGCCATCAAGTCAGGTGTCTAGATGAGTGAGAAGAGGAGAGAGAACTGTTAGGAAGAGTGGAAAGAACGGAATATGAAAGCAGTGATAGTAATTATAGAGCAGGTGAGGATGACACTTGCAAAAGCTGCATCAGTTTGTCATTTGAGAATTGACTGCACATTGACTAATCTTTTGCACACATTCCATTGTTTTCCAAGACAGAAAGAAGTTAACAACAAAGAGTGAAGTGAACACGAACTACCTCAGCTGCTCCACTTCAACTCTTAAATTCATTGACCCAAACACCACAAAAATATTGACTGTGGAACTCTTCAATGAATAGGATTAGAATGATGGAATTTTTCTCTAGATTGAATAGGGGAAAAAAAATTCATTTGATTGTCAAAGGGAGATAATTTAGACTAGGAGTTATTCCCCTCAATTTTTATTGCAGTAAGAGCTAAGCTGACTCAGCACCTACGAGTGTGAATTACTTTTTCTTTTAATGTCTGGTAACTTCGTTGGAATAGGGAAGATGACCCTTTATTTTATCATAATGGGTATGTTTTCACGTGGCATCTTTGCCAGGGATTTCTCATTTTGTCATCTTCCTCCTCGTGTTGCAACTCAGGGTTCTCCACTGGGATTTTGAACTGCTGACCTCTTTGACCCTGGAATCAAATTCACTTCTTCCTGGAAACACCTGAAATGAAGGAACAAGTGAAAAAGAATCACTCTATAGATATCCATACTTCACATTAATGAGTCACCATACCAGAGCTGATTATTTAAAAATCTATCTGGAATTATCTTTGAACCAGTACCAGCTCAGGATTTGGGCATTATTATATAACCATAGAGACCCCAAAAGCGGGTTTTTTTTGTTTTTGTTTTTTTTTGTCAATGTTTTTAGATGGTGCCTAATGGTGTATTCCTGCAAATTTTCAAGATTATAGCCCCAAAAATATGATCAGGAGCATCTCAGACACTGACACTCAAAAAGAAAAGGCCCATTTGGCTGGTTGGTCAGGCAAGCCATTTCAACAAGCCCCGATGATTCAGTGGGGGAAAAAAGTCCTTTAATTCAACAAATTCTCTGATTGAGTTTTTTCTTTCTTCTTCAGGGAAGATGGAGTTCAACTGCTGAAGAGGATATGCCTGTTATAACAGTAAGAATTGTTCCATTCTTTTGTTTCTGTCTCCATTTCATGTGTGTTCATTACATTACTAGCATATTCCCGTCCCAAATGACTGAATTAATTCAAGTATCCTAATTTCAAGTTTTTTTCTAAGCTATCAACTCAACTGAAGTTGTTATAAAGGGTGATAAGACGTAAAGTCTCAAGTATAACATTAAACAAATATAAAATATTTCTTTCAGTCACTCACACACTCTTCTTTCCTTTTCTTTTAATTTCAAATATCAACGTTTTTGTGACATATTTTTCTTTGTTGTGATAACAGACTATCACATTTTACAATCCTGTTATAGTTTTATTGGTTCTGTTAATGTATTTCACATGAACTGATTCATTATAACTTTTTGATTATAACAAGACTCTGACTAGACAGACAATTATACTACCAAACAAACATACTAATTTGCATATATAGCTTTTATATATATTGAGGTGTGTATGTGTGTGTGCATGTATATAATTGTGTAATGTATTTTAGATTTATACTGTTTTCTATTTTCTAAATATTTCTTGAATGATCCATCATTCGTTGTTTCTCTACTAATTTTGAATTCTTATGATGGTGGGGTACTACCTTGATGCTCAAAGTGGTACTGCCTTAATTTATGTTTGCTGGTTCCATTCCCAGTACCATTAAACATTAGGTGGCCTAACAGTTAATGCAAAAGTAGCCATTTGATATTAGATGTATATTATTATCCCCTCAAAATAGCAGAAAGTAGATGTGAGATGGATTATCTAAAATGTTGTGCTAACAACTAAAGTAACCCAAAGAGTAGGTTCCATAATCCAAACAACTTTTACACTAATCTCAGTACCTTGCATAAATGAATCATCATAGCCCACTCAGACACCCCAACTAGTAATCTAGAAAAATAGTTCTTTTATCTAAAATTATCTTGAAGAAATACCAGCACTAGATTTAGCCATTGTTGGTCCCAAAATGAACATAGAGACCCCAAAGATCACTTCTTTTGGAAACCAAAAAATGATTTTTAGATGGTGCCTAGTGGTGTGCTATAAATTTTCAGGGTTGTAACCCCAAAAATTTGACCAGGAGCACCAGAGACACATGCATACACGCGAGAGAAGAATCGGTTGCCCACTTTTCTTGTTGGGCCCCAGTGATTAGATGATTTTAAAATGTTTTCTCCTACAATGATTTCAGTCATTATTGGAAACTTTGTCTTTATTTGGATAAATGTTTTTTGTTAATGTGGCCATATTTTTCTATTATCATCTCTAATTCCTTGGCTTGATTCAACACACACACAATCATTATTTTATATATAGGTATGAAAAGTTTTTTACTAAGCATAGATTATTCTAGCACACCACCAAAAGCAAGAGAAGTAACTTATTCTTTGATCACTCCTTATTCCAGTTTTTTGATTGATCAGCCCCAACACAGAATGCTGCCAAAAGATGTTGGTCATGTGATGTTTTCTATTGAGTGACAATCAGACCCGTCTCAATCTGTAATGTTTTGATCATTACTTTCTGGCCAATACATTATCTGACTTTCTTCAGGTGTATCTCTCACACACTCACAACTGTGAACATCATCTGAAATGTAGCCGTAAGAAGATTGTGTTTTGACATCAAAATACATATAATAATAACCAATGTGTTTTTTTTATTTTTCTGTCATGCTTAAAAAAAATTGATATTTGAAATTCCCCATAGACCAAGGGTACACTGATCACGGTGTTTGAATTTTAAACCAGCATGTCAGTCAGATCGTATACATTGGGGAAAGAGGACAATACATAAAAGCTGATGGGTAGAGTTTTAAAAAAATAAAACTGTCATCATTTTTTACAACAACTGTATGCTAGTCTTTTATATAATACTTGTTTAAAACAATTGGAGACGGAGTATGATTTTCAAGTCCTTACTGAGGCTGTCAATGTAGGAATTGAAAATGTTTCCACATCTCTAAAATACTTTAATCAATAGTTTAAAACTGTATCGATTTCAGATTTTATCATTTTATTGTTTTTTGTTTTGTTTTTTAGGCTCCTGAGTTTCCTGAATTAGAACAAAAGATAAGAGATGCTATTGAATCCCTTGGGGGAGAAGTCTTCCCTAAATTAAACTGGAGTTGTCCTAAGGTTGGTGAAATCATATTTCAAAAATTCAGATCAATTGCAGTTTTGTTTATCAAATTTTCAAATCTCATTCATTAAATCATTTATTAAGCACTGATTGTTTTTTCACTGTCTCAAATACAAAACTCAAGCAGTTATTTTCTGTATTCATTTTTTATTAGATGAACTTTTGCTAAATCATTATTATTGAATTTTAGACTGCCATTTACCAGCACTCCAAGGTGGTGTACGAGTTCAAGTCTTATTGGGAGTTTATTCTTTATTTCCAATCAAGGCTTTTTACTTGCTTGAAGAAAAGCTGGTCTGCATAAAATGCTCTGTTGAAAAGCAACTGAAAAATTGAGAGGAAGATGAATAGTAGTTTAATGATTGATAATGACGTGGCTCAATTTTTGTTTTTGAATTCATTTGACAATATGGCCGAAAAGTTCAAATATTGTCTCTGAATATTAAATACCATAAAGTTAAATTACTATCAAATAATCTACTATTTTGTAACAAAAGTTGTGTCCATTTTTCTTATCGATTGTCCTTCAACAGGACAACTGAAATGCCATCCCTATTCTGTTGTTGCAGTCAGGGACCTTAACAAACAATTCAATGGAAGTGTATCTGTTGAAACATGCGCAGTTAAGGATCTCTCTGCTTGGTGGCCAAGTTACATCAAGGTCATACTCTTGAGATATTTAAAATGATGTTGAGAAGAAAGAAAAATGTAAAGCAAATTCTAAAGGTCCAATACAATATCTATTAGTGGAAGGCTGAAGAATGTGTCAGCTAAAACATATGGAAAATAGCGAAGAAAATTGTCTAAAAAATGCATGGAATATTTGAACTGGTATCCCCATTGTTGTTGTTCTAATAAATTATTGTCTTAAAAATGTCTGAATAATTAATGGAATGATAAAATGTTTTGTTTGTTTTTCTGCATAGGATGCCTCGTGGATTTCATTTGATAAAAGTCTCCGGTGCACGGCTCCAGCTGATATCTACCTCCTCCTAAAAAGCTCAGATTTTGTTGTTCATGACTTGACTTGCCCGTAAGTAGAAGTCACTTTACGCAGATATTTAAAGGTTTTATTTTCAACATAATCACCTTCTTTGTAAGTGTACTTAATTCAGTAATGAATAATAATCACAAAAATTGAACCTACAAAACAGCTCTAAATGCTGGCCCATTTTGTGCTCTTAGGAAAGGCATGAACCCAAAATTGCTTCTGTCCTCTCCTAATGATCATGATTATCTGAAGTAATTAACTGATCCCCTCTTCGTTTCATTGGTGAACAAATAAATTTCACACATCAAATAGTGGATGAGGAAAAATATAGATATTCTGATGACCTGTAGGTTAGTACAGAAATAATTGAACTATAGAATTAAACAGATCAACTTATTGGCTCCACAATGCCCATGATAAGAGAGATCTGGCAAATCCTGGGAAGGTCTATGTTCAACAATGGATGATAGAATACTGATGATGATGATGACTGTTACAGAATTAAGAGATCCCTCAGTTACTGCTTACTATTTGTTCATTTCCATAGTATATTTGTCATAGTCTATAACTTTGAAAAGACTCGTTAACATACCGATTCTCTTTCAGACACTATGAACTCACCTTTTTTTATCTTCTATGTAGTTACAGTGTTTTGGCCGATTCATTTCTACAGCCCTGTTCAGGTTTAAAATTTGAACTACTAGAAGAAGAGACCAATAGGAGAGACTCTCTGCCCTTACAGAAATTATGTTTTACACCTGAAGAGGGCCGTTGAAATGAATCATTCGTGACCACATCAGAGATGAAAAAAAGTTGTTTTGAATCAACTGTTGGTATCTATTTGTCATAGCTTTTTGGGGTTTTTTTTTAATGTTTTTTTATGATTGTTTTATAAATGGTGCTATAAAAAGTATTTCTGCCTGTTAATGTCTATATTTGATTATTTTAAAATCTTATCTTCAATTTTCCTGATTTAGATTTGAATATTGTGAAGACAGTGACTCCAATAAAACAGACGTCCATTATGAACTCGTCCTGCGAGTATGGAAAAGTATTCATCCTGGCATGGAATTCCGTTGCTTTGTGAAAAATGGAACACTCATTGGTCAGTCATTTTCTTTTTTTCTGTACCCTTTACAAGACTCTAGGCTTTAATGTCCATTTTCAGTTTTATGTCCTCACTGTTATTTTATTTGATGAAAATATATCCTTTTTGAAAAAAAAAACCAAATCTTTCTTTTCTTTATTCGCATAGCTATTTGCCAACGTCATGATTCTGAATATTACAATTTCATTGAGGATCAACAAGAAGACATTACAGAAGAGATTATAGCTTTCTTCAAACAGAACATAAGTGCCCGGTTTGCTGATAAAGAATGTAAGTAATTTCACCTTACAACTTTTTTAAACTTTAACACTCATACCTAAGTAACCTCAGATTTGCAGACAATAGTCCTTTTTGCAAAAAACATTCACAACCTCCAACTAGTGCTAAACTGAAGAAAGTAGACCACTACATCTACCTAGGACCATGAATCTCCATGAAATCCTCAAAAGAAGAAGAAATCAAGAAAAGAATCACTCAAAGATGGCAAGCTTTCAAGAACAAAAAAATCCCATTAGTCCTAAAAAGAATGGTATACAACCAATGCATCCTCCCGATAGTTATCTATGGAGCTGAAACATGGAACCTAAGCAAAATACTGACCTCCAAACTGAGAACCATGCAATATGCATGTGAGAGAATCATGCTCAACATCACATGGACTGATCACAAGACAGCTCAATATATCTGGGGAAAAAACAGGAGTCCGAGACATCATAGATTCCATTAGAAAACTCTGATGGCAATGGGCTGGTCATGTTGCAAGAATGACTGACAACCGATGGACATCACGACTCACAACGTGGATCCCAAAAGATCACATGCAAAACAGGATAAAAGATTGAGAGACAGACTAGACAAGTTCAGAAAGCATTGGCTCCACAACGCCTGTGATAGAGAGTTCTGGTGAATCTTGGGGAAGGTCTATGTCCTACAAAGGACGATAAAGACTGATGATGATGACTATTAAAAAAATTGAAATTCCATATTGTTTATAATTCTCAGAAGAATCATCATCATTCCATGAGTTGCTTAGAATATTGAGCTCATTCTTTGTGTCCCTAAGGTTGACCTATCCATTCTACAGTTTTTGTCAGGCTTACAATTGGTAAAAAAAGGAAAGGGTCTTTTTTCTTTTTTTCCACAGAAATAAATTAACAGAAAATGGGGGCTAATATACCAACCAGCTGAATTGATGACCAGTAACCTGGTTAACATTGGTCATTCTATCTTTATACACTATTCCCTCCCTGATTATACTCCTGAACAAGGATGGATTTGCCAGGATATTGTTGTAACATGTTGCAAAAAATAAGTTTGATTGTCCTAACAACTCTTGGATTAAAATTTAATTAGAGATTAAAATTAATTTTTGAAATAATGTTTAGCTTAGATTTATTTTGTACTTTAAATGATTTATATAAAAAGATAACTTTGAAAAATTCAATTTGTAAGTGATACTTTGTGGATTGATAAATTGTTCTTTGAATGAATAATTTGTTTTCATATTTTTAAATATTTTGAATAAAGATGAACATTTATTTTTTAAATTCAAATATTACGTTACATTTTTCAAGTGATTTAGATAAAAATGAACTTTTTAAGAATTACATTTCTAATTGAATATTTAGCCTAAATTTGTATTTTGAAGGATTTGGATAAAAATATATATTTTGAAAGATTTGTTTTTAAATGATATTTTACTGATAAATAAAAATAGTTTATAAGTTTTGTGTTATGCAATCTTAAAAAATTGGAATGTGCATTTTAAAACTGACAATGTTTGTTGCAAATTTAAATATTATATATTTTTATTGATTCAAGTTATTTTTGTTTCAGATGTTTTTGATATTTACAGAGATAAACAGGTTAGTACCTAATTTTCTGTTTGCAGGTACCATCAATTTTCTGGCATCACTGGTTCCAGAATCATGCCAGATTATCTATTTTGCCAGACCAACAGTGTTTGCATAATAATAATTAAAAAAATGCACCTGTGACCATTAATTATGCTCATCTCATATTTTAAACAATCAGAACAGTTAGAAACTGGAATCAAATATCAAATCTGAATTTTTTAAAAATTCAAATTCAATACATCAACATAAATGATACTGTTTATTAGTATAGATGAAACTACAGATATATTAAACTAATACAGTAGCGTACTAGCAAAGAAATTTGATGGTTTATAGATTGCTGCAGCATGAAACAGTCATCAAAAGTGTCTACAATGTCTATATTTACATTTGTTATAACCCTGATGAAGAAGACAACTATCAATAACTAATAATCTAATCCAGTCCAAATTAATTGATGTATAATCATTCCTTTCAGTTAAATGTTGGTATAATTTTTTTCTCTTTCTTTCTCCATCCAGAATCGAATACTTTTGATGGATTTTAATCCTTATGGACTTTTCACTGATGGTTTGATGTTTTCATGGGATGAACTTTTATCGGATCCACCTTTTAAAGATTCAGAAGAAAATGAAACTGCAAACGTGGAGGTAAGGTCTTTGATTGTTGTGCTTGAACTTTTGCTGGAGAGGACTTATTTGACCGCTCCCTGAAATGCCAATTATTTTTGGGGGGTTTGGCTGCTGCGGTGCCTTCCTTGCTTGGTTAGTGACGAAGGAGTGATAAGTTGGAGATAGATATTACCATTATGAAGTGTCAATGTAAAATGCTTCTGAATCCATTTTAATTTGCATTTCAGTGCAAGCAATGTAAATGATTGAGTTTTTATGATCCAAGTTTTTAAAATAAAATCCCAAGAATTCTAACCATTCTAATAGTTTTTGATGGATCAAAAATTGAAATTTTCATAATTGTACTTTTTTAACAGTTGTTCCTTTAGGATAATTTTCATTCCTTTTTAGGTGTGATTCTCTTGACATATTATGTCAAACCTTTAAACAGGACCACCCTAGATCTATGGTCAGCAAGCTAATCTTGTGTCCATCTGTGTTCATGCTTGTTTTTTTTTTTCTTTAAAGATTCAAACTTTTTTAGTGATCAACACCCAACAAAAGACAAGAGAAATGACTTGATCACTGATCACACTTTTTTCCAAATTTTCAATTGATCGCCCTCATACCGCTGGAAGAAGTGGGTCATGTGATGGTTTCTATTGAGTGATTATATGTGATTTCTCAAAAAAATTCAACTCTACTTATTCTGCAAAATGTTGTTTGCTTTTTATTCAGTTTCCCATCTTCCGCTGTGTTACAAAGAAAGATAGTGGAATGAAGCCCAACCCTTACGCTGTCTATGCTCTTCCCAGGGACTTCGTGGATTTGTCACTCGGCACAGACCCCCAGAAATTGGTGGACTTCTTGAAGATGGTAAGAGCTTTGTTTGTGTTGTAATTATCATCATCTCTACACTCAAAAAATGTATAATGTCAGTGATTAGACAGTGAGGCTCACCACGTTATGATACATGAATTATTTGAATTAATATCCTAATCCAGAGGTAGACAACCTTCGGCCAGTGGGCTAGATCTAGCTCATGAAAGGATTTCGACTGGCCTGCAAGCCTTTATGCTTACTTTTCATGTTTTAAGAATACTTCTGTCGCTTTAATAGATTCAAAAGTTGCCTTGATTGAAATGAATTGTGACTCAGTGAGTTCTTTCATTACTAATAAGCATTCTGAGTTGAGATTTTCTAGCATGTGTTATTCTTTGTTTTAACTCAAAATATAACTAGATCTATTCGGGTGAATAATTAATATATGTCAAGTTTTTCTTATGGCATTTATCTGACCCACTGTCCACTCATTATGTTGCTGACCCCAGTTGGAGACCGTCAACCAAAACGGTCAAGATAGGTTTCTTCAGTTTTTAAGCTAGGCTATGTATCAAGCATACAGTCTGCACTAATGGAGCTAGAAGGTGAAAATTCATACATTTACTCATTACGTCTCGAGGAAACTTTTTTTTTTTTTTTAATCAAAATTATGATTTACAACATAAATTAATGCTAAAGTGGTCACTTTTTGTGCTTGCTTGTTTTTCGAAAATTTGAACTTTTCAGTGATTTAACCAAAAGCAAGAGAAGTAACTTATTCTTTGATCACTCCTTATTCCAATTTTTTGATTGATCAGCCCCAACACAGAATGCTGCCAAAAGATGTTGGTCATGTGTGGTTTTCTATTGAGTGACAATCAGACTCGTCTCAATCTGTAATGATTTGATCATTACCTTTCGGCCAATACATTCTCTGACTTCCTTCAGGTGTATCTCTCACACACTTACACACACACAACTGTGAACACCATCTGAAATATAACTATTAAAATGACAAAGTTGAAACTTGTCAATGTTCCCATGAATGTTCTATAGTCAGTAGGTAGAAAAATCTTATGTTGTGCAAATTTTTTTCCTGTGGCAAAAGTATGTGCACACTTCTGAATTCGACTTTGGGAACCAATATTTTTTCAATATATTCTTTTTGAATTCCTAACTTTTTTTCCTGCCCTGAAAACAAAGTTTTGACTTTTCTTCCTGATACATTTTTCTAGGTAGCTCAGGGTAATACAACATTGTAATTTTTAGTCCTTTTTTTTTTCCTGTGACTTTTATTGCAAGATTTAGTTGCAATGTTCCTCCCTGTAATGTTTAGTAGTCAGTGTGTATGAATAGGGAAGGGGATTGTGTTATTGATTGTAATGTATGTGTAAACCAACAATATGGTATTTAGAAAATAAGATGTGAAACGATATAACTATACAATTAGATTGAACTTTGTCTAATTAATTGATCTCCATGGCCAAATCATTAAGGCTTCTCCAATGTCAGGTTGCCTCTCAAGGATCTTGGATCACATTGGAATCTACTTCTGATTTCTGATCCATGCTGCTGGTTCAATAGTTGTAAAATGTAAAGCAACTAGAGTTTTTTGATAATTTAAAGTAACAATAATAAGATGAAAGTAAAACTAGAGAAAAATTCCTAAGAAATAGTCTTTTTTTTATTCAATGTTAATTTATTAAATTTCAATAAATTTTAACGTGTATTTTTTTCAATTTTTTTTCTACAGAAAACTGACCAGAACTCAGATTCCGACAGTGAAACTTCCTGATGATAACACCTGAGGTTCCAAATTTTGTTTGGACTATTGCGACCCTTCATATTCGTATTTTTATCACAACAATTCGCTTGATCCGTTCTTCAGCCTTTCTCATCTGAAGGAATAAGGTTTTTTTCCCTTTTTATTTCACAGATTATTGTATATACAGGACTAGAAAACAAATGATTCACAAGAATAGTAGGACTGATGCTCACTGCAACCTGGATGAATCCTGTAACATATTGAGCTTCAGTAGACAGCCTCCTAGTCATAATATCAATGCATTGGATACAATGCAATATTTGTATAATTTGGTTTGTTTTGTTATATATATATCCATCTTATGTACTCAGCATATACATTGGACACTTGGCAAAGGATGAAGAAAGGGTCATTTGAAATTGAAATAAACCGGGGAATTCAAATGTCTAGACAAAATTTGGTATGTTGATGACCTTTAGACAATATACTTTTCTTGTTTTGTTTTTTTTTTGTAAATTATGGGCTTGAAGACCCCAACTTATAAGAGATGTTAAACAAAGACGTTTACACTCGGTCTTCAAAATTAAAAGAGTCACACAAGTGGGCTTTAAAAAAAATTGTTTTTTAGTTTGACTTTCTGTGCTATACATAAACATGAATGCCTTCTCTTTTTCTTATCACTGTTAATCATAGTGATATCTTGTATTTTTTGTCATTTTCAATAATTTCTTGGTACAGATGAGAGAATGAACAAAAAATACTGTGACCAATGCATGTAGGTCTGGTAGTAACTATGATTTGTTTTGATTTGGACTTTTTTTGTCTTTCACCGTTTGTGATGTAAATAGTTTTTCACATCTGAAGATTTAAACAAAGATAGCCAAGCTTTTACTGTAATCAGAATGATTTCAATGACGTCATGTTGGCTTTCAAAGAGTTTTGGATTTTGGAGCCTTTTGGTTTTCGGAGTTTCAGATAAGTGTGACTTGTTTTGTTTTGTTTTTTATCACAAAGTAAAGAGTAGATCATTTTATTATTTTCATCTTTATTTCTCAGCCTTGATGCCATTTTTTTCCTTTCAAATAGCAAAATATTAACTAATTTCTGTTTAGTCCTAAGCATTCCAATGACATCTGGTATTGGTACTCATCTTAGGATTCCACATCTGTTGGACATCCAGATCCCAATTCTTGATCAACCTTTTGCTTCTCTTTGGAGGGAATCAGATTATTTTCCTTTGTAAGGCAAAGATCTTGGTACATGTAACCCATGATATCATATGTAGGATTTATTGAACAAATACATTAAAACTTGAATTCATTTACTCTCATGAGTATATATGGTGATAGAGCAAGTACTAAAAGCATACAGGTCTGGTTAATCACTCAATAGAAACTGTTATATGATCAACATCTTTTGACATCTTACCATGTTGGAGGTGAATAATTGGAAAAAGCGGGTGATCAATGAATAAATTACTTCCCCCCCACTTTTGGGGTTGTGATCACTATAAAAAGTCTGTTTTTTGTTTGTTTTTTTTCAAAAAACATGAATGGTGCCAAATACAAACTAAGGGATTAGTTTAGCATAAACTTATATTACAAATTGAAAAACTTTTTTCTGGATGTAATAATAAGTAAATATCTAGATTTTCAGCCCTTTTGCTCCATTAGTGTGGTCTGTAAGCCTGATGCACACATACATAACCAGCCAAACTTGAAAGTTTTTTAAAAGAGCAAGTAAGCAGTTGCCAAATGTGCTATGGACATTTTAGTATGTGGACAGTTATAATGAATTTTTCAAATCCTTAGTTGAATCCTAGTTTCTGTGTGTAAAATGGAAGTAACTCCTATTAGCCTTAAAATGAACTTATAGGAATATCCTCCCCATGTAATTTGGTGAGATGTACTTTTTCAACAGTAGAAAAACAAAAACTTAATTTCCATACAAACCTTCAATATTTCACGCACTCACCCCTTCGATGTAAAAACTGTGCACAAATAAAATCATCTTCATGTCCATACAAACTTTTAACTCGCCTGCTCAATGTTATAAACGTCACCCAAATAAAAACAATTTAATTTTTCTGAGCAGTAACTATTTATGTATTTACTTCCGCTTTTTTTTCCAGGAGGGAGATAGTCTTGTAAGCTCTTGTTCATTTTAAGGCTGACAGAAGTTATCTCCATTTTACGAACAGAAACTCTGATTCTATCCAGATCCCTCAAGTAATGTTTAAACTGAGGGTCAGAAAAAATATTTTAAAATTCCTGTTCAATTAAAATCAAAAGAATACTTATCAAAAATGAATAATGATTGAGAATGCTTCATCTAATAAAGATTGAAGATGATGTAAGTATTTACTGAGTAATCATTGTAACTACCTGATAAGGGCATCTCACAATGGAGAAGTTGTTACTGAGCTAGTTTTGCAGAGACCTTAACTACTGTAGTGAGTGTCATCCTCACTGAATGATCCACATTTATGGCCTTGTGCAAGACAAAGCTAAGCCTAGTAAATACTTATGATATATGATGTGGAGGCATCTTGTTCGAACAAACTATTGATCATCTGCTGTGGAGCAGTAACCACGTAACCACTTACTGTTTTATGCTAAGGACCTGAATGACTTGTACACATTTCTGTGGAGTAGTAATTAGCAAGCTGATTACGTAAACCATTACTAATGTTACTAGGTCAACCTACCCTGGATGTGCCACACTTGAAGCTTTGTGCCAGATTAAACTAAGCTTCTTATTTTTTTTATTCTATTTATATATTTAAAGTCTAACAATCAAAAAACGTCATTTTCAAAGCTGTAAGAAACATTAATTTTTTTTTTTTTTTTTTTCAATTTTTCCAACGGATGAAATCAAGAAGCTTAAGTGCAGTGATAAAGTCTCGAACTGTACCGAATACATTCCTCTACCCCTTCCCATCCATCTTGGGTCAGCATGGCAATATAAGACCCATCACTCCTCTATATCTCACACTTACAACAACAGACCTTGGGAAAGACTTCTGTCCAACAATGAACTTTGAAGGTTGATTAAGACGAAGCTGAACTTCATAAATATTTACAGAAAAACATTGAAGAGCCTTCTGGTTCAGATAGAGTGATCAAAGCAACAAAGGTGAGGATACTCACCCAAATAATTTATTGAATGATAATAACACTTCACCTCAGGACCTTGGGGAAAAAAATAATTTTCATCTATATGTATGAAGCAAAAATATTAGTTTATTGCAGCAGAATTTTATAACAAAATATCCAATTTACAGTGGTACTGACAAATCTTTACATCATGTTTTTTGACATTTTCCCTATGGGACAAATTCTAAACATATAAAGGGTCATCTGAAAAGCAAAGGAGAAGTAGTTGATTTTGTTGATATTTCAATATTCATTATATATAGAACAATATACTTTTAACAATGATATAGGGACAAATATGATTATTATATATTGATAGATAAATTATCAAGCTATAATTTTGGATAGGATTTATTAGATTTATCCTGATTATTGTAGTGTGTGTATATAATATCTATCATATATATATATATATATATATATATATATATAAGTGCTATCAAAAACATTGGGTAATTAAACCATGAAAAAAAAATTGTTTTCGCTTATGGAAAAAATTCTGAATTTGAGCAGGTTAATCACTCTGTTCATACCCAGCATTTCCCGTGTCTCATCAGACATTTCACATGTATTGGAGAAGAGACACATTTTCTATCCTATTTTTCCTTTCTTTGAAGGAGACCTTGCATGCCAAAGTATGCCAAAATTTGGGGCAGCACCTATTGTGTGTGTGTGTAGTACTGTCAAAACTGTGCATTTTTTAATAATAGTTTGAAAATGAAATAAATCAATTTAAATTAAAAATATCTAAATAGAAATACATAATTTTGTGGGATTCTGTATTCATTCTAGTATTCTATTGAAGGAGAATTTAAACTATTGTGGACCTTAGATTGGCCTTAAGCTAACTTGCTTTTCTAAACCTTTGCTTCTTGCCCCAAGTCCATTTAACCTCATTTATAGTAACAGATCTTGCAGTTGTGATTACTGTGTGTTTGTCCAATAATGTGATCATAGATCCCCTGAATATTTGATTCCGAGAAAAAGTGTCCAAGTGGAAGTTTATCTGAACAGTATCTCCTTAAGATGTGATGAAATTGCAAAAAGTGCAAATATAAGGGAGAAATGTATTCATCATTTAGACAGAACTGACTGGAAGAAGCTAAATGTTGATAGTTTTGTATAAAAAAAAATGTATTTAAATCACAATTATTATCAATTAAAATGTTTTTATCTTAAGACTTTGCCATTAACTTGAAAAACATTGAGTATTTATGTAAGATTTTATATATCTATGGTTTAACAATCATGATGTTGAAAATGGCCTGAACACCTGTACCATGTACATCAAAGACGTCCATCAATAAAAACACAAAATGGATGTACCTTTTGTGAGATTTTGAAGTTTTTTAGATTTTTTCAAAATTTAAAATTTTAGGAATTTAAGAATTTTAAAACAAATGTCTAAGAACACTGAAACTAAAACCATTTCCATTTTGATAATTTATTTTAAACTTTTGTAATAAATCTTAAAGGCTTCCTGTTGCAAAGTGAGTGAATTAATGTCACTCACTTCGTTATAGATTTTCCAAGTCCTTTTATGATGCTGATCGTTATTTTGTACAGAATCTAACCAACTTTCTTTGAGTCGAAACACATTTTCTGACACACTGAGAAAAGAAATTTCCTCCATTTTCCAGTTTCTTCCTAATGTTGAATATATTTTTTGATATTCCCAATTTCATCGCAACTTGAGGAGGTATGTTTTAGATAGACCTCCACTTAGTTTATTTTCTTCAGGTTCAAATTTAACCAGAACTCATGATGACCAGCACAACTCTAAGAGTACTATGAGACCTGTTACTATAAATGAGGTTAAGTAGGCACAATAGGATACAGGAAGATTTCAAAATTTGAGTTCCAATGAGGTCAGCAATGGGTTAAATTCTCCTTGTAGAAAATACTAGAATGAATACTGAATCCAAAATGCATAAAACATATTATGGTTTACATCTTTGTAGTTTAAATAGGGTTTAAATATTAAGTTAATTTTGAGAAAAGTTTACCATAATTTTGAAAGTACTATACACACACACACACATATATGTAGAGAGAGAGAGAAAGAGAGATGCCTATTTTCTTCTGGCACTAGTAATCAGTGTTCAAGCCTAGCCAAAACATAATTTCAAATGTTGTTTATTTTTTTATTTTTTTTTTTTTTTTGGTAAATAAGCTTTTCTTACTTGAGAAGTTTGCACAACACAACCTTCTTCCTTGCATTTGGCTTTGTGCTAAACTTAAAGTTACCCACTGTATAGTGACAGATGGCAAGCTTATCTCATAGAGCAGATCACGATTTTATTGTTTAGTCCTCGTTTGCTGCTCTTCTTCCTTGGACTTGTGTAAGATTAAGTTTAAGCATAATCACCACCCAGCATTGCAGAAGGGGGTGGTATAGCATATGCCTACTTCTAGATTTCCAGGTTTTTTGTTTGTTTCATAAGAGCCCCGAAATTGACCACGATTTTCTTTAGAATTATCCATGAGGGCTAACAGGGCGTCAGAACCCTCAGCTGTACAGGTTCACTTTGCTCATTGCAGATGGAACCCTCTGTGATCCCCGAGCATAAATCTTAGGTCCAACCTTACTGTACAACTAGTTCCCGAAACCCATTTCCCTCACTGCCAAGGATTGATAGAAAAAAAATTGTAAATAAATAAAAATAAACATTTTTTATCAATTTTTGGTCAGTCTTAAAACGTTCAGACAAGAGGATTCATATCTGTACCGTTTGTTGATAGAAACTAAAATAATTTGGTATTTACTGAGCCTGAAGCCTACCAACACTGATTTTACGTTATAACATTAACAATACAATAAAAACAAATCCTGGAGTGTAATATGGAGACAATTCCCCTATATTTTATAACCGTTTTTACGCTGCATGTTTAGCCGAGACAATATTTTTGTTACGGTCTTTGTCTTCCATAAAGCTGACATCTTCGCCGTCTTGGTCCGGGTCAATTTCGATGGCTGAAAGAGTGTCGAGTTTGAGATCCACTGATGGGTCCATTTTTATTTTCTGGGCCAACGCCATGGCATCGATCCCCACCTTCATGCTGTCGAATATAAACTGCATAAAACTTTGCCACGTGTCCCGGACTTCAGTTGTGTAGACGTCACACAGAACTTGTCGGAAGCTGTCGTCTATGACTGGCCAGAGTCTCTGCAAAATGAATAATGACTGAATTAAACACGAGAAACACTGTGTTGAATTATTTCAGAAGATGAATATCACTTTGGAACGATCATTGGAGCAACGGTATTCAAACTTTGTTCTCTGCAAGAATGTGACAATTTCGCAATGTACTTGATAATTCTTCATTACGTGAACAATTCCCTCAGTTTTTACATTTCTCTATTTTATTCTTTCCACACGAACTGTTCTTTTTGAAAAATTACCACCATTTTGCCTTTATAACTAAAACATCTTGGTTATTTACGTGATGCAGATGCTGTTCAGTCAAAAGTCGTTCAAATATCTAGTTTTCCTTAGTAAGCTTCCTTCTCACTTTTCCATTCGAGTGTGTATCTTATATTTGGGTTTAAATACTATCGGATAATTCCATAGACAAGGCCTAAATCCAACAGTTATTTGTGTATCTGTAGAAGGGATAGTTGTTTTTTCAAGGGGTTCCCTGGAAAATTTAATCATTGAAAAGGGGTTCCTCGAGTAGTTGAAGCTTGAAGACCATTGGTTTAGAGCAAGGTGTCTTGAACCTTTTTCTCTCGCTACCCCTCACTTGCTATTATGCTGGGGGTAATTGAAACCTTCACTTTGGGGTCTTTCTCCTGAACAGTTTTGTGAGAATTCTCTTCTATTAATTCAATTGATTATATGCAAATATGGCAGGATACTCTCTCCCCACTTCAACTTTGAGGTAGCATCTTAATTCCGAAACTTCAGAAAACAACGTTTTGTACATCATTAAGTATTACCTGTGCCCCATTCTCGCTTTTCCTCTTAAGCCAGAGTCCATTACACAATCAAATTTTTTTGTGAAAAAAGCGCAAAAATTTAAAGAACTTTATCTAATTTTTGACTAGTTCGTTTTTCATCTTAATTTTAGTTGCTTTTCATTGCAACAAGTCAGACCATCAGTCTACGACAGTGAATGAACCGTTCAGATCCAAACATAAGAATAAGCTCTAGGTGAGACCAGAACTGCCTGCGCATGGCAGCTGCTCAACCAGTTGAGCTATTAGAGCACTTATGGTTGGCAGAGGTTCAAATCTAAGCTTTGTTTGTGGAAACAGCATATACTACACCGACCTAATATTGCTAGTTACGCAATTGTTGATTGAGGCCATGGCAATTATTTTTGTTGCTTTTTTAGCATATTGGTTTTAACAATCAAAGACCAACTAAAAAAAAAACTGTTGTCCAAAAAATCAAAATGGTCAGTTAATTTTGTGTACGACCATTTTGAAGGGAGGAGAGTGTCTCCACCAGATAAACTGATATTTTGAGTGTTCTCCGTAGTTAAGGATTGTTTGTAATTAATGAGGAGTTTGCATGCAGAGGGATATTGTTTGGGGTATAATGTGCGGAAAATTAGTCATTTGAGACGAGCTATTTTGGATGATTTGGTCACAAAGTAAATAAAATAGGATTCTTCACGCATTGAAGCACAAATGTTGGGACGGTGCGAGTGAGAGGAAAATATTTGTATCATGGCGTACACTGTATTGTCTATATAAATAAATATATATACACATACTTGTTGTCTGATTATATCTCCTATTTTTCTCTCTCTTTTATATATATATATATATATATATATATATATATATCACACAGAAAAAGTCGTTTTTTTTTTATTTATACATATATACACAAAAAGTTATTCATTTAAATTATGTATGTATATATGTACAGAAAAAGTAGTTATTTATTTGAATTAGATATGTGTGTGTGTGTGTGTGTATAAATCAAATAAATAACATTTTTATATATTTGTAACTAATTTAAATGGATTGATACTTTTTCAGAATAGCCTCTTTAAGAAGCGATACATATATACACTGACCATACAGACACACATGCACTCACTCAAATGAAGGCAATAACACATAAACAGATGCACACCATTTCGCCATTCAACAAAAAATAAGATAAAACATCACACACCCTACTCCACCCTCTTCCAATCATTCTACACATCCTTAAAAGCCACATACCATCTCCTCATTCTATCACCCAGTGACAAAAAGACCACCCCTGAATTGACCCTTCTTACTTGACTCTCTTTTTTCTGACAGACACCCTTAAAAACCTCGTCTCTTCTCCAACTAAAATACTAAAAATCACCCACTACATATTCCATCTCTTTCTCATTTGGTCTCTTTCACTCAAACATGTAAACAGCTACACATTTGTTTGCAACAGTTTTCTGCTTGTGTTTTTGGAAAAGCTGCTACGAACCAGCGAAATGCATCAAGCCTGTCCCTGTGATCATAAAACGTATGAGATCTAGTATTTGTTTTTTCTCAAAAACTATTTTACTGTCCACATTGTCAAATTTACCACTATATACATATATATATATATATATATATATATATATATATATATATATATATATATATATATATATTATATATATATATACCTTTTTATGGTAGTTCGGACTAAGATCTGCAACAGAGAAAGGGTTGACTGAATTATTATAACAGTCAAGTGCTGACAGCCGGTAAATGAGGGATAGTGAGAGGAACATGTTCGTTAAGTGCACTTTCTGCCCAGCCTTTCGAGAACAACTGGTTTCGAAGCCAAGTCTGAATCAGTTAGGTCCAAACCATACTCCAAGAATAAGGACATTACCGTCTGTCCAACTGATGCCACAAAAGACATTGAGGAATTGAGTAGATGTGTGGTTGTAAGTGCCGTTTTTTTATCTTCACCCCACAGAGAAAAAATTCTGAAATGTCAACTGTAGATGAATTAATGAGCTTCAATAACACGGACAGAAAAAAAGGGGGGAAAGAGATGGATAAAACGTAATAAGAAAGAGAATCTTACAAGTTCGAAGATTGTTTGCAGTACAATCTTACTACATTCACTTTCAATCTTTGGCTAAGCTTAGAAAATACCTATCACCAAATATTACTAGCATTGATTAGTTACTTCCGTGTTGATTTTCAACTCAATCTTCCGGTTTTTATCTCCTTTGAAGATCAGAATTGAAAATGCAGAGCTATAAAAGGGTAGACCACTACGTCTCCCTTGGACAACGAATCTACATGAAATCCTCAAAAGAAAAAAAAATCAGGCGAAGAATAACTCTGGGTTGGCAAACTTTCAGCAGAGCGAACTCAAACTCCATGACCTGAAAAGTCCCATTAGTTATAAAAAAAAGAAAAAGGGTCTAAAACCAATACGTCTTCCCGATAGTCACCTATGAAGCTGAAACATGGAACCGAACCAAAAGTTTAATTCCTAAACTAAGAACTATGCAACGTGCACAGTGGAGGATCATACGAAACATGGAGAGATCATGAGACAACATACCATATCAGAGAACAGACAAACAGACAGGGATCTGAGATATCATAAAACCAGTAGAAAACTAAAATGGCAATGCACTGGTCATGGCGAAAGAACGTCAGACAAAAGTTAACATCGCGACTACCAACATGGATTCCAGAAGTCATATGCGATATTGTGTCCATCAAAATTTAGACATGTTCAAAACGTATCGGTTCCGTAACGCCCACGATCGAAAGATCTGGTGAATCTTTTGGGAGGTCTACGTTCAACGACAGACGTTAAAAGGGTACTACCGCTGCTGATGGTGATGATGATGAAATTAATATTCAATATCTAAATATACATAGACAGAGAGGGGGAGAGAGAGACGGGGAGGGGGAGCTGAGAACAGATAGAAAGTATCCTCGTCCGAATTTATAGTCGTTTGTATTCCAATGAGCATATAAACACTGTCAAAACGAAACTTTATCTGATACTCATATGTCATATCCTCATCCCTACCCCCACGATCGTCGGGCCTATTAATACTTTTTTTTTGAAACTCGACCCCTGAGTGACCACACGATGGCCAGCCTTCGTTGAAGATTTATGTGTCTCAACTCGTGCAACCAATGTATTTTGCTGCATGATCTGAATTACATCCTATACGTGAGTGATAACAGTTTTCATTGACTTATTCCATCGTGTGATACTCCAAAATCGAATCGAGTATTGCTCAGGGTATAGCGCCAAAACGCTCAAGCAAAATATCAACATGACTATTACGAACGTTGTAAATACTAAGGTTAATACTACTGATACTAATGCTACTAATTCATGTATCTAAAAACGCAATCGTATTCATCTACTATTGAAAGAAAAAAGAACAGACTCTGTTTAAAACCTGCGACGTTGTTTACACGATTTTCGATAGCATTTTGCAACATTTATTTCTAAAATATAACTGTTCGTTTTCAGTAGATTAGAGAAAAGAAAAATATATTGCTTCTTTGGTAATGGACACTGGTATTCTCGAGTCTTGCTACCTTTTCTTTTCTATCCAATTTCTGTATATATTTCTGTTTCCTGTACGTAACAGGCCGTTAGTCAGCACATCCAATATGAGATGTTGAGAAAATGTTCTAGCTTTTAAAATTACGAACGCCTTTTCTTACGTCATATTTTTTATTCCGAGAATTAATTCAAAAACAGAATTATATCATGTAGTGTGACGTAAAAAAGTAAAAAAATCCCTCTTTCTTCACCACTTACTCTCTCTCTCTCTCTCTCTCTCTCTCTCTCTCTCTCTCTCTTTCTCTCTCTCTCTCTCTCTCTCTCTCGCAATCCTCGGTTTCTCATGAACGATATCTATGTATTCAAATTTGGTCTGAATGAAAATACTTTTGAAATTCACTGTCGACTTTTATAGTAGTTATTGATTAACATTGATCTTTTCCTGTTTTTATGCGCGTAACAATGGACTCTTCCACTTTAAAGGGAACAATTTTGCTGATAAAATATCTCCTGTCCACCATTCATAGGCTTATGGACCTAATATTCAGCAGAGAGAATTTTAAAAAATGTGTTACACTGCGTCTTTCCAACTGTCTTTCCGTCAGCCTACAGGATATCTCTACAAATTTTCTCTGAATTTCAACGAGATTTTGTCTAAGGTTGGGTAATGAGCTGCAGATGAGTTGATCAAATTATGAGACAGATCAATTCACAGTTACCTCTTCTATGTCGTAGCTATATGTTCAGAATTCAATATCTCCCTAATTTCTCTGTCTGTCCACATGATATATCCAAAAGTTCTCTATGAAGTTGAATTTCATTTTGTGGAAGAGTGAACAATGGGCTTTTTTTTCTCTTACATTTCAGTATTCACTCATATCTGTTTACGCGATATCGCCCCGAAATTTTCAATGAAATTCTGTGGAAGGGCTGGTAATGAGCAGCAGGAAAAATTAAATTCTGAGGTTTGATCGAGTCTTTATTTAGTACGCAGCCTTGGTAGAGGTATGCGCTCCCCGAGTGCTTTCTAGTCCAGACTGTAATAGGCAGACGATAATCGATGTTACCTGATTGTTTTGGACAGAGTAATTTTATGATGTTGATCAGGGGAGGTGGAACAGGGGAGGAGGCGCCATAGAGAAGATACAGCTATTCCTTAAAAACGAACTTTGCCTCTTATGGAGTTAAATAGCGCCAATGAGCAACGGCGCCAGCATACATTAATATATACATGTTGCCAGACCTTCATCTGCAGCTGCTATGGAAAATGTGCCATGAGTCTCACCGACCATTGGTGGAACTGCAATTGACATGGTTTCATCTCCTAAATTTTTGTTCTCGATGGCAAGCCATGAAATGAATAAGAGAAATGAACGCAAGGAATTTTCAATAGACTTTCTCCTACTTGGCCGCTTTAACTTGCAAAGTAGCCAGAGGGATCCCTTTGCCGTGTTGCTCATATATATATATATATATATATATATATATATATATATATATATATATATATATGTGTGTGTGTGTGTGTGAGTGTGGGTGTGTGTGTGTGTGTGTTGCGCATTTTCTTTTGCTTCAGATAAAGTAAGCAGTGCCCTTACGCTGCCTACGGTTTCAGCCGTCCTTGTTTAGGCTTGATATATTAAATCATTACGTACTAGACTTATTTGCGATGTGTAAATTAGATGCAGAGGCAACAAGTACCCGAAGTGGTGTCACTCACTTCAACATGCACTATTTCAACCATAGTTGGGATTATTTCGAATAGTCTAACCTGGAGCATGATTGGTTGTACTTTCATCCAGAAGTGTTTTCCTCCCAAGTCATGAAGAAAGTCCTGAAGCTTTTCAATGTCATCCAGCGAAGTGACCGCATAGCCGAGGGTTTCCATCAGCAAGATTGCGTGTCGTTCCAATTTGTCTTGGTGCATCTCCAGTTTCGTCCCCTCTTTGTTTGTGTGCAGGATACTCGAGAACAGGTTGCGTAGGTCAAGCTCTGACTGGAAAAAACTATATTAGAAAAAAGATGTTTCAGTTAATTGGGACAGTGAGGAAATAAAGCAAATTGCCCCGTTTAGGCGAAGTAACTTATAATCAATTTGAATTTACTTGAATGCTTTTTCAGCTTTAATACAAAGAATGTATAAAGAGATAACATAACAATTTTCTCGTTTAGTCAGATAAGAAATACAACCTTTACTGTTTACCCACAATACAATGTATATTAGTATTTTCAAATACGGAGTTATGTTATCAAATTATTTTAAATCTAGATTATGTTTCATTTAAATTATCGCATATCTTTAAATAAGTCGTGTTTTTTTCTACACAAAAAGTAGCCTGAACTCAATGTATCAACTTATAGTCTGGTTAGTCATCAAGAAAGGACAAACATTCGTGGTGGATGAATAACAAATCGAATGATAATAATGGTTCACCACAACCTTGAAAAAAATATGGAAACAGTAATTCCATGGATGTAATAGAAGATGAAATCTTATGGCAAGAACCAGCTGACCAAGTGTCAGAAACAGAGGACTTGGAATAAGATGATGACCCTCACGACGATGTTATGGCAGACGAACAAGTTTGGCCGATAGTTGTTTGCCGAAAACGATGAAGATGACTTCGATGGATTTGAGTGAACAACTTATGTTTTGGTTTCTAAATGACTTTACTATTTTTTTTAATAGATAAAAATAACATTTACCAAATATAATTTATTTATGTATCGGTGATCTTGAATAAAAAATATGGAACCAAATTATAAGTTTGTTTTTATTTTGTTTTTTCTCATCAAGTCGAAATCATCAAATGCCTTGGATATGGTTTGGGGCTCAGCATATATTCGAGTCGTCCAATTTACTTAGCTTTTCTACTCTAATTTGACTTCGTCTTATATAACTAAGGTCGACTTATATTTAATTATATACGGTATTACTCAACTGTATCTTTTTTTGTCCAACACACTATAAATAGGAGAGATGAAACATACCGAAATACGTATCAATGACTCAAAACACAAACCAAAGTGTATTCATTTCTATTATCAGAGAATAAGTAGATTAACTGAAAACGGAAACAAATTTTTAGATAAGAAAAAATATTTTTCCAGCGTCCTTTGCCACCTTGCCGTGTTAGGGGTTATCGGTTAAAAGAGGGATTCATGTATGTTATTTCTCTCACCTTTTGTTGGATAGTGATTACTAAGAAAGTCAGAAATTTCAAAAACAAGTGTGAATGCTGTGGGACACAATCTAGTGGACAATTCAGCAAAACCTTACAGTGGAAATTAGACACCCACTAAAAAACAATTTCGGAAGGGAATTTTCAAAAACAAAAAAGGGGCTTTTTTTGACATAATAAACACTAATTTTTAAGATCTTTCATCCCTAGCTCTCTTGGGGCGGCCTGTATGCATGATACATACATACGGAGAGGGCTAGATAGCCACACCAACTTGAAAACTGAAGAAATCTATGTTGCGTGTCTTGGTGACAGTTTTGGTTGACGGTTTCAAATAGCATACTGAACGACTGTAATCTTTAATGCTCAGAGGCGTAGCTGAGGAGAGGGTGCGGTCGTTACGAAAACGTCCCCAATAGGGGTCCCCCAAAGCTTTATAAAAAGTAGTTCACCTACTGCATTTCTACAGACATTATGCAATAACTAATCTCACTAAATGCTAAAGGTAGTTCAAGGACCTCCCCGGCCCTCAAATATCTAGCTACGCTCCTGTTGATGTTCATTGAAACTTGGGCAGGAGCATTCACATAGATGTGACATATTTGTTTTATGACAATAGAATACAGGTCTTGTTAGTCACTCAATAGAAATCATCATGTGACCATTGTCTTTTGGCAGCATGCTGTGTTGGATGGGTCATCAATTGAAAAGTTGGAAAAAAAGTGTTATCAAAGAATTAGTGACTTCTCTCGCATTTTGTGGCACTGGGATCACTAAAAAAAAGGGTGAATTAAAAAAAAAAAAACAAACATGACTGCTGCCGGACACTAACATAAACTTGCGTTACAAATTGAACCCCTAATTAAAAAAAACCTATTTAAGGGCGGGGAATTTTCAATAACAAATAATGATGTTTTCTCTAGACATCATTATAATCAGCAGCAGCCTTTCAGACCTTCCCCGAAATTCATCAGATCTCTCTATCATGGTCGTCGTGGAACTTGTCACGCCATCTTACTTTTTGTCCAGCCCATTGCCATTAGGGTTTTTAATGGTTTCTATGATATCTCGGACTCCTGTCTTTCCTTTGATATATTGTGCTGTATTATGATCTCTTCACGTGGTGTCGAGCATGATTCTTTCATGTACACGTTGCATGCATCTCGGTTTGAGGGTCAATCTTTTGGTTAGGTTCAATGTCTCCATAAGTGGCTATTGGGAGAAAGCATTGTTTTTTTAGGATTCTGAGGATCTTCTTGTTCTTGAAAGTCGAGCTTGATCTATCAAAAGCTTGTCATTGTAGAGTGATTCTTCTTCTTTTATGGATTCCATGGAGATTTGTTGTCTTAGGTAGATGTAGTGGTCAACTTTCTTCAGCTCTGCTCCTCCAATTTTGATCGTTTTGGCCTTGTCCTCAACATGTTTGTTATACATGACATTTGTTTTACTGAAGTTTCTTACTTCCTTCATTTCAATTCTTTAGCTCTACTACGCGTGATGAAAATATGGCCAGCAACCAACCAGCCAGTCAGATTCATTTAAAAACTATGTTGACATTTTAGTGACAGTATTGGTTGACATTTTCTGAGATATACCTATATTTCTACAAATGGTATCATGGATATTTGGAGTATGTGTTTGAAATTCGAGTTCAATGGAAAGATATGATTTCCAATACTTAACTCAAAGCAATTCAGGCCCAACAATTGGCCCAACAAAATCTTCTTAACCGAATAACAATTTATACATTGATGAATTTATAAAATCTGCAATGCCTATATATATATATGTTTGTGTATGCGTGTCTGTGAGTGATGATGGCTTGTCTCCCTGGGCGGTGATCCGGGGACGTTTTCCATGAGTCGGCAGGGTATTATGTGAATAGCCCAAAGGCCAGTGCAATGAAGTTTTAAGGTCAGTTGACCGACCCATCCTGTAAACCAAAGTGAATAGCAGCAAGGCTCCTTGGTCGTAGGTTTGACTGTAGTTTCCTTTGCTAGGTACAAGCTAGCTTCGGGAAGTCTGCTACCCTTTCGCAGGTACCCTTTCGCAGGTACCCTTTTCCGACGCTATATATATATATATATATATATAGAGAGAGAGAGAGAGAGAGGGGGGGTGGATTTTATGTCCAACAGAATGTGGTGATTATAGAGACCATTTATTTGGAAACATATTTTGTTCGGCACCGGAGTTAACCGAGTAACAAATCGAACAGCCAACCACGTAAATGAATAAAAAAATTGCATCCACCAGGATGCAGCCTTGACCCAACTCTGCTCTACCGACTGAGCTAATAGCGCCTTCGATGAATAGGAGCTTGAAATATTGCACTCAAACCAACCATCTCTCAGCTCTGTTGAACATAAACTGTTCAATCTAATGATATATATATACACACTGTCGGCAACATGGGAACATATATATATATATAATTGACAATATGGAACTGAAGAAACTGAAGACGTTTGCATAAATCTAAAATTCATCAGGTACCATCTGAGAGAAACGAAATACAGACGCGATAAACAGAAACTAGTATGTACTGGAAGAACCCAGATGTTGGTTCGTAGGCCGTTGCATGTCAATATTATGTGGCTGTTATCATTGGGCTTTTTTATCTTTTAAATGTGTATGTGTATCTGAAAGGTTGATTTTCGTTAGGATGTTATAGCTGTGGGTATCAGTACATGGCTTTATTATGTCTACTTGCATTATAGGTTGCAAGCATGTATATATTTATGAATGTATGTAAGTATATATATAAATATATGTATATATATATTCCATATATGTATATGCACACACACACACACATGTATATATATATATAGTCTGGTACATTTTTAACAACTAAATATTAATATACTCTTCCAAAAAGTCCTTTGTATCACTTCCGTCACCTATTTCCCAGTATCTGTTGATGTAATTCATGTAATTTTCTTCATTTTTCCCTCCGGGTTTCATTACTTTTATTAATTTTCTCCTATTGAGGTCATCAGTTGTTTACCATGTAACTGTTTCGAGGATTTTAAAAACAAAACAGTTATATTAATATGGGACCCCAGCAGTGTTGATCAGACACCACCTCCCTTTCAACGATGTTTTACTACATAGCTTATGCCTTACATGTGGTTTGTTATTTTGAATTAAGAAATTAATATATATGATTCAACAGAATGGTCATAAATTACGTTATATTATATAGGTATTTATTTGAGATGATCATTACACTGTCAATGTATCTCTCGCCTTAAAATAAACTAAATTAAATAACATGGGTCTGCTGCAGGTATCGAACCTGCGACCAATTAGGTAGCTGCTTCCACGTTGCAATGCTCTTACCATTGATCTAAACAGCTGCCGGTGATGCAAAGGCCCAAATAACTGCTTCCGCATCAAATTTCTCATTTCGTTTGTTTTGCATCATTCTGATGAGAAATAATCATTCCGTCGGATCATATGCATCCATTTCTTAAGACATAACTATCGCTTTGAAAGAGACGAATAGACCGAGAATAAACGAAACGAGAATTTGGTTTGAAAGCGATCATTTGGATCCTTGTATTACCGGCAGTTGTTTAGCTCAGGTTAGGAGCATTGTTGTCAAGGGCAAGTGATACATTAACCGTGTAATGACAGGAGATCATCTCAAATAAATTTCTATATCATATAACGCAATTTATAATCATAGAGTATCATGGGTATCGTACATTGATATTACCTTATAGTTCATATCATCTATTTTTTGAAGCAGGGCATATATATATATATATATATATATATATATATATATATATGTGTGTGTGTGTGTGTGTGTATATATATATATATATATATATATATATATATATATATATATATATATATATATAAAGGGAGAGAGAGAAATGAGAAAGAGAGAAGTGAGAATATCCTAGAAACTGTTTGGGCAAACTAATAAACTAGATAGATAAATTTCGTCGTTTGCTGTGAGCAAACAGTTTTCAAGACAACTTATTGACATGTAAATGGGAATTAGGTCTCCGCTTTATAAATAGATGCTACATAAAAGGACTAAACAATTGAATAGGGAGCAGCTTCCTGTCTTAACGCTTGTCAGCAAATAATACAGGGTGGACTTAATGTAGATGGCACGGAAAAGGAAACAAAGACGCTTTTGTTCCCGTGTATTCCGAATTCATGCAAGAAATAGTTCTATCGATTTCAATTCAATACAGTGGTGTAGTTAGAGGGAGTGCAAGGGAACGGTTTAACCACCCCCACCCGAATACATTCTTCAAGAGTGGCACCTTTCCAACATTTCTCTAACTCTTCAGCTTCATTTCGTGATAATAGTCGAATCGCATTATCTTTTATTGGTATTTTTCTATTAATCACTTGGTGTTCGACTTTCTGGACTCATTTCTTTATTCAAGAAACCTCCCAGTGTTTTGAGCTGTGTGCTTTATGTTGTTTCGAATTGTTTTCATAATACGTTTAAAATGCAAAATAGTTATCTAAAAACATATTCTTACCATGTTTTGATTGAGAATACAATACAGATTTATGAGCTTACTGTAAAACTTTTTTCATTGTTTTATTTGAAATATATATTAACAATTATGTTCCCTTAATATGTATTTTCCTTGTATGTTGATTTGAAATTCAAAATAAGTATCCGTACTTCACATAAATGAATCACCATAGCACGGCTCTGTACCTGAATTAATTTCCGTGAAAAAATATTCAAAATCATCTCTAAAAAAATGATATTTTATCTAAGATTGTTAAAAAAAATACCAGCAATGGATTTGGGCTTTGTTGGTCCGAAATGTCCATAGAGAACAAAAAAGGTAGCTTTTTTCTTTTTTTAGATAAACAGAAAGTTTTTTAGTTGATGCCTAGTGGTATACTCATGCAAATTTTCAAGGTTGTATCCCCAAAATGAAACCAGAAGACACACAGATACACAAAGATAGACACACAGGCACAGAGAAGAATAGAACAAAGAATCTGTTGCCTTCTGGTTGGTAGTTGATTGGTCCGGCGGGCTACGATGATTCGAAAATGTCGAATGAATTTAGAATTATTTGGTATGTGTCCTGGCGCCCTATTTATATCCACAAAATCTAGAAGATTGATACACCCCTAATTCCATCTAATGTCATGTGAAAGTAGAGAGAAATTGTTTCTGACTTGTTCGAAAAATACAGAAATGCCCTGCCAGATAATGGCTTAGTGAAAGTGAACAAAATGGACCACCATCAATGGAAAATTTTGGTAAGTATAAGTTTGGATTACATGTATGTAGTCCACTTTGTCTTGTTAACCCTTATTTTTCAGATCTTGATCCACGTGGATACCACCTATTCCTGGAATATTTGCATCTTTTTGAGAAGAATGGCTGAATCATTGATGAAAAAAACGGGTCACATGCACTGCAAGCACATGCTGGAAATTCACACGACCTCAATCCCGCCGATAATCTTTGAGCCCTTACGAAGGAACGTCTTGAAAATGCTCTCTCAATTTGCTCGAAGTACCGCAGGTAATTAGCAAAGTTTTAGAGGAATTGAAAGACAAATAACACATTTTCATAAACCTCCTCTGTTTGCTCAAAATTCAGTTGGATTTCGTGAAGGCCTTTGGTGATAAATCAATTTTAAGATATTGATGATATACTGATTTGGCTCTGCCAGCGTTATCTGCCAAGTTATTTTTATCATGAGACACCCTTATCAATAGTATTGAAGAAGCTGTTTATCGCAAACCTTTTGTGGGGGTCTTTTAGTTAACAATAACCAGCTGATAATATTAAGCAAAGTATATATTTTGATTGCTGCTTAACATCATTTGTGCTCATAATAGCGACTTCATCGGAACAACCATGCTGGTAGATAGAGTAGGTGGTAAATATCTCTACATTACGCTCAATAACCCATGCCAACGGCACCTCTATCCCCGGAACCTACTGGCTTACCTGGCTGCGAGCGACAAGAAATGGATAATGAGTAATCACGATAGCAACAGTATCAAAAGCAGCGGTGGTATCCATTGTCAGTGATGACATCCGGGCGCGTGAGCCTGTAGGCGTTAAACTACTGCTAAAACAGGAATCTGATAGAAAAGAAAATTGTGTTCGAACAAATATCAACGACAAATCGTCCCTGTGAATTTGCTTGCCGATTAGAGTTTGCATGTTTCAACAGCCGATTAAACCCTTTTTTCATTGCCACGGTTTCATGTATACAGATCGATTCGGACTGGTTTGACTGCATCTGAAATCGATTGAACTAATTTTGGTTTACCCCGCTATCCGAAAATAGGGCGTTGCAATAAAAACCTTCAGTGAGACGAAATGATGTAAAGCAATCATCTTCAATTTATACGAGGAAGATTTTTGAGCGCTCCCAGACTCAAAAAAATGGTGAATCGTCTGTGGTTTGCTCTGGTTTGGTGGGTGTTACAGGTGACTGGCTTGTAGGAATGAGAGAAAAAGTGTGCGTGCCGTCAGTGTTATTCAACGCTATGATTCCGCCTTTTTTTCCTCTAAGCGAAAAAGTGGCATAAGATCAAATTTTCATAAAGTAAGAGATAGCTATATCCATCAAACTTGACATGTTTCATGGCTGTAATAGGTGCGTATTTCCTGAAGGCGATATTCAGGCTCAGGTGAAAGCCAAGTTCTAAAATGCTGATTTTCAAGACAAGTCTGCTTCATGTGAAAAATGGCCGGAACGCGACATTCCCTCCCTTCTTATCCCCCTGATCTGGTCATGTGGCCTACGAAGGTCGACTTGGAAGATGTATTAAAGACAGCGCGTAATTAACCCTTTGATTGCTTACTTTTTGTGTTTATAAGATTTATAGACTTCAAAACGGCTGCACCCTAGGGGCTACAAATTTGTCTATATGAGTGAATTGACCCTAGAATTAATATAATCTAAGTATGATTTACCGCTGAGGTCCCATTAGTGTGGTATGATAAAAAAAAAAATGAACTCGCATCCCGTATCCTTCGAAGTCCGTCTGACATAGATGACATTATTCCATCTAGCTCGGTAAAGTTAAATATTGTCATAAAGCAATATTTCTAAACGCCATAGTGTTTGTTTTCTACCAGATACTTGTTGAAGTTTTTTTCCTTTATACGGGTCAAAAGTGAGGGATAACTTTTTTTCTATTTTTGGAAAATGATAATGATAAAGTAGTTACCTTTATTCATTTATTTGCAAATAATTATGATATGAATTCGATTCAAAGGAAGTGATCTGATATTGAGCTTATTGTCGACGAAAGCAGCCTCTAAGAGAGTAAAGCTAATAGTCTTTTTGTTTTAAGAAAGATTCTAACATTGAAAAATCCTTGATAAGCACTGAACATTAATTAATATTATGGTTATTTTAATTTTAGCATCAGAGATTTCTGCTGAAGGTTGATAATGGAGATTAAACCGAGTCTTCTTTCAATATCCAGACTGAATGCGTGGCAAGATGTTCGACTAGAGAAGATTAATACCTTCAAAGGGTATTTTGGATCAAAAGACAGATATTGAATAGGAAATGTTTCAATAAGCTTTGTCCAACATTTGCAGATCTTATTGCCTATGTCAAACTCAAGTCCAAGTTGGCTGGAGTCACTTTGCTCTTCCATCGTAACAGCAACAACAAGAACAATCCTCACGTAATTTAGAAAAGTGAAATTTTCACTGTCTGTCTATCCCGTCACGTTAAACTAAACTGATATATGGAATAAATATTTATTTATTAATAACATACTGATTCTCCAGAATGTACGTGTTTCTTGATGTTTGTTTTCTTACTTTCTTTAAGATGTTCTCCAGTGAAAAACGACAGTGATATCATAAATGGAATTTATTTGGACCATATTTATTCTTCAATGGAATCTTTTTAAAATGTCTTGAAATTTTGACGTTACGGTTGTTCAATTATTGACTGTGTTAGCGAATATATTATAAGTTTAGTCAGAAAGATGGCCTCAATTGCATGGCATCCAAAGCCGCCTGATATGCACCAAGTTTTCCTTAGTCTATTATAAGGCCTTAACATACCATCGTCACCATTTTGGGCGTATGAAAATGCCAAAAATATTTCATACATATAAATTGATGTAATTACCACTCCACCATTTGCGCTAACGAAAAGTCTTTATAGGAACATTCTTATTTTTGAGGGGGGTCTGTATTTCTTTTGGATTGACAATTAATACTAACCTGTAGTAGATGTAGACACCAATAGCTAAAATTTCATCCTGGATAATCGACCATGTCTCTTGGATGAGAAGAATTTGTCTGTCGGTTAAAACAACGGCGTCATTCGAAGAGGGGTCTTTTTGCCTCTTTTCCATTTTCTGAGTTTTTAAACTAAATCCACACCCCATGGCTGAAAAAAAAAGAGAAGGTGATGAAATATTATGAATATTTGGAACACACACACACACACACACACACACACACACACACACACACACACACACACACACACACACATATATATATGTATATATATGTATATATATATATATATATATATATATATATATATATATATATATATGTAATTCTTTATTTATTTAAAACCAATGAATTCCAATGATAAAAAAGTGTACAGGAAATTTCGAAATTTGATATCTGTTAAAAAAAGTACTGAGTTTTGAATTTATAAGAAAATCAAACAATACAATTTCTAATAATTACAGAAAGAAGAAGACTCTACACGTGTTTTATGGTTAATCCATTTATGAAGTATCCCACCATTTTATGCATCCCTAGAACCGGCATGGATGTAAGTCGGCAACAGACGAGACATTATTGCGCATGCGCGAGCAGACAATATCCGTGGAATAGCTCAGTTGGCAAATACACGTCATTGAGAAAGTTTGTGTACTCTTTGACCGTTGCGTTCAAAAGAGCTAGTCATCTTTCACGTTTCCTGCAAAGTATTCGGACAAAACATTACAAATGTACATCCATATTTTTTTTTAAGTGTCGTCATTTTTCACAGCACGGCTAAACTACCACAATATAACGTATAATTGCATTCCCCGACGTAATGTAATTCGTCAAGACTTTATTCTAGACTTTGAACTATTTTGTTCAGTTTGTGGTTCCATTAAATAAAAGTTCTATAAGTTGAACAACCGTTGCCATCAAAGATGGTGACGGGTTCTGTCCTTTTTGTATATGCACCTGTGTTTATGTGTTTATGTGTTTATTTGTGCGTTCCTGTGCTCCCAACCACACCGTTTTGTCTACAGACATTAAGATTGGCAACCATACTCCACCTGACACCTTCTAAGATTTTTTTTCTCTTGAGGAGGGGAGACGAAACGCTTTTTGATTTTTTTAAATTTTTTGGAGGGTGGCTCATTTTGTCGGGTTTATTAATAACATCTACATCTTCCAGAATCTAAATGTTGCTTGATGTTGTTTTTTTTTTACTTTAGAGGTTCCCCAGCGAAAATAAGATCATCATCATCATCATCATCATCATCATCATCATCATCATTATTATTATTATTATTATTATTATTATTATTATTATTATTATTATTATTATTATTATTATCATTATTATTATTATTATTATTATTATTATTCGTTTTCACACCAGTTGTCTGGTGGTCACAACTGGAAACTGAGTGACATCGAGTCTCCTCAGGTTTCAAGCCCGCCTCTCTACACTCTCACAGTCCACAACAGTGCTGCAGTTTATAGTTTCACACCGGTTGGCTGGTGGTTATCGCTTAAGACTGAGTGACTGTAAGTCTCCCTAGGTTTTCAGCCCTCCTCTCATATCTCCTTCACCTATCACAGCAGGGCTGTGGCTCACCATTTGTGGTATTTATTGTAGTTTTTTTTTTCTTTCTCTCCCCTTCTCTCTGTTAGGCCACTGCTATTAGCTGGAGTAGTGGATTTCAAATTTATAGCAATCTCTACAGTATTCGTGCAGTTCCCAGCAGTGCTGTGGTCTGTATAGTCTCGATCCTTCCTTTTATCCCTAGTTCTTCCTGTCTTGCTTTCAGTATCTTTGGTACGATTCCACGTGCATCTGGTATTGCTGGCACTACCCTGACTTTCATGTTCCACACTTTCTTCAGCTCCTTTGCCAGGTCCTGGGATTTTCTCAGCTTTTTACTCGCTTCCCTATTTACTCTGTGGTCTGCAGGAATGGCCACGTCTATTATTTTGTAGGTTCTCCTCTTCTTGCCCACGATCACTAGGTCTGGTCTTCTCGCTTGGATGGGGTGGTTAGTTTGGATATTGAAGTCACAGAGTAATTTGTGACTTCCATTCTCCAGGGCTGTCTCTGGTTTTTCTCTGAGACCACTTTTCTGCAAGGTCAAATCAGTTCCCAGTGTATCACTGTTGCTACTCTATCGTGTCTGTGTTTATACTCCTTCTGGGCCAGTTGACGGCATTCACTAGTTACATGGTTTACGGTCTCATTCCTTCCCCACATTGGTAGCATTTGCTGTTTGTCTGTGTTCTGTCGATTTTTGCTTGATATAGTTTGTCCAGATGCATTTGTTTTGGGCTGCCATGATGAACGATTCTGTTTCTCTCTTCAGGTTTCTTTTTCGTAGCCATGTCCATGAATTCTCGTCTGAAACATCCAATATCTGTCTTTTAAATCCTCCATATAGTAATAGTAGTATGTCATCATCATCATTATTTCTCTCTCACCAATATACATGACGTATTAAATATACACATTTCCATCATTTTTTGTACATCATTGGTGAGAAAGATACAAATTAGGCTTATTGCTTTACAAGTAGTACCTGCCTTTATAGATTCTGATCAACAATATCTTGTATTGTATTCATGTTTAGGGGAAGTGAAATTAACTTTTCAATACTTATAGAGTAGAAAACACATACAGATGACATTCACAGAGCTTACAATAAAATCAGATTGAGTGGACAGTAATTCATGAATATGATTCAATGAAATATTTTATGGTAATTTTGAGACCGCTTTTGCTTATATTGATTTTGGAAAACAAAATATGTAATTGTTCCACACGATAATTGCAATATGTCAATATGCGTTCAAAATATAGATCCTTTTGTTGAATTTTTAGTATTATTAGCGCTTTTTCCTACTAAGAAAAAAAGGTAAATTGTTAGGAGGTTTTTGATTGGTATAATTTTGAACTCATAAACATTTTTTGAGGTAATGCTATCTTTCACATTAAGGATTTTTAGGGGAAATGTCAGTGATTTCATAAATAGAGCTTATTCTGACTGTATTCATTTTCCAATGGATTTTTTTTTTCATGACTTCAAATTTTGACACTACGGTTTTTTCGATTATTAACTGTGATGGAGAGTATTTTTTCTCTTCCGGTGATGCAATGTTGACATAGATTTATAACAATAATACCCATCACAAGTGTGGTATTTGGAAAACACAGCTATTTAGTTAACAGGAACAGATTGCTAAAAGGTTTCTTTCAATAACCATAATTATATGTTATACTTATAACTATAAGTATAGTTATCAGGTAGACACAGAACTGAAAAATTGCGTACTAAAGCCCGAAATGACATTTCTTATAATATTTCGTAAAACCCAAAAAATATTTCAAGGTGCATTAGAAATACGCATGCTGCCTAAATTTATCTGAATATTGGTAAAAAAAATTGTCAAGGTGGGAAGGGACATAGACAGAGGCTAAAGTGTACAGAAATGAGGAAAACGAAAATAGATTCAATTCTAAACTCGAGTTTTGTTACCATGAGCTTCGCACTTGATTAATTAATACATTATCTTAGGTTACTAACTTCTTGTGCTCACATTAATTTCCCTTGCGCATTGGCTGTAAAACGTTTGTGTACGCGTCATGCGTATAGTTTACAGGAAACAATGTTTGTATGTCAACTCAGTGTTGGTTCAATATGACGGAAGTTGATCAGACCAACTGGTATATTAAATAGCTGGTGTCAATAAAGATCCAATGTATTCAACCTGATCGAATTTTTGTATACAGAGCCGGATCGAATCTTTGTATTCGGAGCTGGATTTATATATGGGTTGAGCAGGCTGCAACCCAGGGCCTCATAATCAAAGGATGGGGTGGGCTTGGCTTCCTGCCAGAGAAAGAATTAAAACAAGACTGGCTGTTGGATGGCCAAAATCCACTCCAACTTCTCTACCAACAGAGGGTGATTATTGAAACTACATCAGTTCCTTTATCAAGCTGCATCGTCTCAGATCCCTTTTAGTTTGAAAAAGGGGTAAGACAAGGAGATATCAGTTCGCCCAAACTCTTTACAGCCTGCCTCAAGATGATCTTTCAGAACCTAGACTTAGAATATGAACGAATCTGAATAGACAGCTAATTCCAAAGCAACTGCAAAATTTGCGGGTGTCATCGTCCATTTTGCTGAGAACTTCCATGGCCTCCTAATGATGCTGGACTGACAGAACGAAGGAAGCAAGAAAGTTCGCCTCCACATGAACTTTGGTTAAACAAATTTCATGTACAACGAATATGTTGAAGACAAAGACACAACAATCAAAATTGAAGTCGCAGAACGAGAGAAAATAGACCCGTCAGAAGAAGAAGAAATCAAGCGAAGAATCACACTTGGTTGGCAAGTTTCGGCTGGGCAAGCTCAACCTTCAAAAATAAAATTCCGCTAGTGCTAAAAAGAAGGGTATACAACCAATGCATCCTCCCGATATTCACCTATGGAGTGGAAACATGGAACCTAAACATCCTAAGAAAAGACTGACCCTCAAACTGGAAATCATGCCATGAGCACAAAAGAGAATCATACTCAACCTAACCTGGAGAGATCACAAGACAGCATAGTATATAAGAGGAAAGACAGGAGTCCGACACATAACAGAAACCATTATGAAACTAGAATGGTAATGGGCTGGTTATGTTGCGAGAATGTCAGACAACTGTTGCAGATCATGACTCTCGGTATGGATCCCCTGAGATCACATGCGAAACCGGATCCAGAAAAAATAGAAAATGGCGTAACGAACTTGATGAGATCAGAAAGTACTGGCTCTAAGACGCCCATGATAGAGAGATCTGGCTAATCTTGGGAAAAGTCTAAGTATATATATATATATATATATATATATATATATATATATATATATATATATATATATATTAAGAACTGGATATATGATCCGACAGAATGATCAAGAATTGCATTGTATTATAATGAAACTCTTATTTGATATCATCTCCCGTCATTAAACGGTAAATATATCACCTACATGAGCTTAGACAACGTAAATAGAATGAGCAAAGAAAATGTAGCTTGAACTGAAGTTTAACAAAAACTCACCAAAAACTTCATTTCATTTGTAACAGTAAAAATTCGGGGCATATCTTAACTTTTACAGTGATAATGATGAGAAAACAATACCATCTATTTTTTTTTAATAGATTACAAAAATGTAACAAAAACGATAGTTATCAGAGACTAACGTCGAGCCATTTTCACAATAATCATCAAAAAGTGTACATTTCTTGTAAAGAGATAATTTAAAATAACAGTAATTACTAGATTATTTTTTTTCAATTTTTCAACTAATCTTTACGTGACCCTATTTTGAGGAGCCCTGTCCTAGCCTAAAGCCTTCAGGTACTTTGATCCAGCACAGCATACATAGTATTTCTATGCACTGGACTTTTCTGTATCGATCTATTGATTGATCGGACCAAATGACACGGGAATGCTATTAAATACTGACCGATATGTGTCAAAATAGCTTGGACTTTAGCAGGTATTATTAACATGATACGTACGTTCTATATCAATCGAAATCTCCAGGTTTCAAAAGTCAACTTTGATTGCATCAATTAGCTCTGTGTACGTACAGTGCCTTCATAAGTTTTTGAACTAAAAGAAATTTTGCTTATATATATTTTCACATATATAGGCCAACCACAGTTGGAAGTGATCCGACGGCTTCCGTTTCCTTCGTTTGCTACTTTCGAATAGGGGAGGGCGCGATTCCAATACCAATTTATTCCACACAGCTTAGGGTGTGCTCAGTTAGCTGCTGGGTGCCAGAGAAAATTTCGTACGAATGAAAAGCTTTTTACACTCTTTGCTTATACTAGTAAATGAACCCGGATCCCTCACCGTATTGAGGCAAAAGTGCAAACCCTTAGTCTATTTGAGCCTGACTCAGCTTGAATGGATTGGTTTTAAGAGTTGGAAATAGGAACTATACACAAGAAAGCAAAAACAAATTTCATGGCAATCGGCACAACAAGGCATAAATTTAGGCATGTTTTGTGGCTCTGAATGCTGTATTCCAGAAAATCAAATCAAAACTTGAATGAAATTGTTAAATAAATTACAGCGAGTATCGTTCTTCTATCCCACTAAAAGTTTGTTCAGAATCAATCAAGAAGATTGGAAAGGTTTACTCAGATTGTTATTTGGAAGATTAGACAAAGTGCTTAGTTAAATAGTCTCAAACTTAACCAATAATTATGTGGAAACAATATGATCATAGGCTAGACCACACAGAGTTTGAGCAAATATCTAAGTTTTTACTTGGGAACATTATTGTATGTAAGTGTTAAATAAATGTAAAATAGTTATTTGTTTTACATGTGTGTGTGTGTGTGTTATAGCAATATAAAATAGTTCCTACCTATTTGCAACGCCTTTGCCACACTGCTCTGAAAGTATTGACTATATTGTACCAAGTGATTTTCCTACCCACGGATCCATTATTGATTTTTATGTATTCAGATATACCTATAGTTTATAATGCTTTCACTACTCTCTCTCTCTCTCTCTCTCTCTCTCTCTCTCTCTCTCTCTCTCTCTCTCTCTCTCTCTCTGCCTTTGGATGCGAAATGCAAATTCTAACTTAGTGACCAGAAATCGGTCTTGTAGACAGCATTTTCCCATTGCACTAAGAGGGGTGGGGACATGTACACATCCTAATGTCTGCGACAAAAATCGAGTGACCTAGATATTTCAGGTGCATTCAACTGCACTAAAAATGGTTAGGGGTAATGGGCACACCCTAATGTCACCAGCAGAAGCCCTCATATCATTATATGTCGTTGTTGTCATCAGTTTTGCCATCGTTGGTCATTGCTGTCATCTGTCAAGTACGTTTATGACGCTCTGTTTCCACTGGACTCTGTTGACCACCAGATCTTTCAGATTTGTTAGTCAAATGGTCGGTTCTTTTCTTTTACACCCCAACCAAGCAAATCACTGCGGCTGACCACAACAAGGAGACGATAGTCCTTGTCACACTTTTCTCCTAAGTCATCATGGGGCTCCTCGCAGTCTCCTCCATGATGATTTTGGTCGACTCATAAGGGACGTGTGAAAGAGCCTCTCACCTGTAGAACATGTTCCAGCCATTTGCCTTCTGGTGACAACTACGCTAAATGGAGGACAGCCTTTCCAAAAATGTGTCACCGAACTTCTGCATTTGGTACCTTGTCTTGCCACTTGGTTTGCAGGATTCATCGCAGACATTAACTCTTTGCCTGTTATCCACTACACAAAAACATCTCTTGTCCATTGCAAGATATTTCATTGCAAGTTATCTATTGAAAATTATCCATTCAAATATAGCACTGATTCATTGATAGAACTGAGTTGTCACCAATAACAATGAAACAGAAATTTTTAGCTAGCGATTAAAATTTGAAATACGGGTATCCCCCGCTTTATGAAAATTCGCTTTACGCCACATCAATTTTACAAGAGATCCCAAGTTGTCATAGCTCTAATCTGTGAGCATTTGTGCTTTATCCCAATTCATTTCGTGCAACCGTTAGCAAAGTATATCGTAGGGTATTAGTAAGTCATAAGAGAACTTGCGTAGAACTGGCAGGTTATTTCAGGGCTCTTGGAACGCTGAAAAAAATCCCCATATAAATTAATGTTAATTGTTTCTTCGCTTTTTGCTATCTCTACTTACAAAAATCTTATGAAAATGAAAATAAAGATATCAAAAGTTATAGATATTTTTTCTCAGTTTCAAATAAATCTCCTTCGACCTCCCCACTTTGGAATTATCAAAAATGAGGTACAAAATATCTAAATTTGTAACATTAAAGAGAAGCAACCGAAATACTTCAAAGCTATAATTTCGTACGACAGACGGAAAATAATTTTACATGACAGTTACAGCAGGCTGCACCACACATCATTAAGTCTGACCCTTTCCAAACATGCATCTTTTTATGAAAGTTATTAAAACTTTTGAATTGTTTTTCGTTCTCTTCCTTTACTGCAAAGATATACTAAGAGATGTTGGCGAATTCTCCTAGTGTAAATAAAGAAAAGAATTCAACGTGACACATTGCTAAGTAGATTCATTTAAAGGGCTCGTGCCTCTGCCAACGCCGTACACCAACTCAAAACTGAATGAAAATTGAAATATTTGTTTTTTTAAAGAATTTTCAATGTACAAATATTGAGTAACATACGGATAGAGAGACGGACAGAAAAATACCTGGGACAACGAATCTCCATGAAGTCTTCAAAAGAATAAGAAATCTAACTACGAATCGTTCTAGATTGGAAAGCTTTCGACGGAGTAAGTTCAACCTTCAAGAACAAGAAAATCTCATTGGTTCCAAAAAAAGAAGAGTCTACAACCAATGTGCCCTTCCGATAGTCACCCACGGAGCTTGAACATGAAACATGGAATTTGTATACTTACTGTTACAGCAGTTGTTTGAATTCGACGAAAGTGTTCAGTAACGAATCCAGTGATAAGCGGGTCTTGCAAATTGCTTCATATTTTTTCTGTTTTCAAATTCGAAATTTGGGGCTGATTCTTTGATTTAATCCAACTTTTTTTTCTTTCATGAAACGAAACCTTGTCTTCTACTTTTATTTTTCTCTCAAATATTTAACTGTCTGCAGAGAAATTGCATTAAAGTCATTTCATACCAACACTTGATCTTTATGATCGCCGTAATGTTAAGGTGTTTTGTACTGAACATTCTCAGTCCCATATGCTTTTGAAAAAGTGCAGTATTTTTATATGCATTGTAATTGTACTAAGTGTATTGGGGTACAAAATGTATACTATATTGTTATTTGTGTATTGTGATATATAATATATATATATATATTATATTGTATTTTGTGTTTTCTTCTCAATTTATAAATGTATGTCATATTATATATTGTGCATTTTGATATATAATGTATATCATATTGTGTCTGGAATGTCACATATAGATGTATATCTTATTATGTTTTATGTGTATTGTGATTTATAAATGTATATTGCCTAATGTGTATTGTAACATAATGTATAATATATTGCATTATACGTATTGTAATATGTATATATTGCATATGATATTTGTTTTATATGTATGGTATTAAAGTGTATATTGTGCTTTATATCAATGTTATAATCGATTCTATAATGTGCATTTTATGTTTTTGTTTTTTTTCCTAAGGAGGACAACATTGTAATGTATATTGTTATGTGTCTAGATATATACTATACTTTAATGAATATCGTATTTCTATATTAAACAAAATGATTTATGTATATTACATCGTATTTTAATCCTACATAATGTATAATAGTTTTGCATTAAATTTTTGCACCATCTATTACGTTCATAATTACTTTTTTCTGTTTCTGTTATTGTTGAGTAATTCATAAATGCAATCTGTTATTTTAAGAAGCTTTTAGCAATAGTTATAATTGACTACGAGAATATTTTTTCGAAAGACTTTTTTCTTCGTCAGATCAATTCCTTTTTAATATCACCAAGAGTTCACAAAAAGAGTGCCCCATGGTCCAGACAAATATAAAAATGTCTTTCCCTCCGTAGCTACCAGACTCTTACAAGTAAAATTATCCATAACAATGATTATTTCAAAGGAATGCCACAGAGATTGTCTTCTGTGTATTATTTACTCTCAATACACGAAAGGTGTTGTATGACGTGAAATTCATTGATTTAGTGTGTAGATGATGCACATATTAGTGATTATGGCTTTGCCTCAGTAATTTGGTTTAAAGTCCCTTTTTAAGTAGGTTTTTAGATTTGCTATGTGTCGTGTAATTGCCATACCTGTTCTTGGAGTTATTAACTGTTCTTGTTTCCAGTGTATTTGGATCATAAAAGGTATTCCAATCATCGATACTTTTCTTTGTTATTTTTTTTTCTTGTTTTTTGTTTTTTGTTTGTTTGTTGTTGTTGTTGTTGTTTGTTTGTTTGTTTGTTTGTTTGTTTTCCTGTAGTGCAATCAAGTCAGAAAAAGGTCTCTAATTCGAGTCTCCTTTAAAATTAGTTCAGTTTTGTGAACTAATATTCTTTTGGTATCTTCTCCTTGAAATGATCCGACATACATTCGTAAAATCCAGATTTCTTCAGATTTATTAATATAAGCGCATTGAAATTATAATGGTGATTTTCCTGTTTGAACAAACGTGTACTTTTGAAACAGATGTTACTGAACTTTTGTCTCATAACTTCGAAATTAAAAGTAATCCCGAACCAGGGACAACGATTTTTCCCCTTGGGGTTTTTTGCCTGGCAAAATCTCCTGGACTTGAATAGTTTAAATGCAGACTTTAAAATGTGTCAATAAACATCGTAGATGTGCATATCCAGAGGGAGAGGAGAGAAAGAGAAGGGAGAGATAGAATGAGAAAGGGGAAAAGAGATAGAGGGAGAGTGATAGAAAGATGAAGAGAGAAATGTGAAGGAGAGGGAAATATGAAAGAGGAGAAAGATAAAAGGAGAGATGTGTACGAGCGAAGGAACTTGGGGAAATATGAGCAACGCTGACTAGAGTTGTCTGATAATTTGACTTTTTTTTTCTGTTGGACGCTTGTCGAACTGAAATATGAAGACTTGTAAACTACGACAACAGTCCAGGTAAAATCGTTCTGTCAGCCAGAGGAGGCTGACCGCCGTCTGTCATCACTCACTTAGGTACATCGATCCTTCTCCCACATTCTCATGATCCAATCCTTTCTTGTCCATAACGGATTTTCATAGGCGATTCGCTCTCTCAGCCTCGCGTTAATTATGACTTAGCCTGTCAACCTAAACATACCCTGAGACACGCATATATAAATATGAATGCAGCCTCTCTTTCGCACCGCATTCTTTCTCTGCATCTTCCCCTCTAAAGTCTGTCTCTTCCCTTGTTTTGTTTTTGTTTTTCTTTCTTTATATTTAGCTTTTTCCCTGTCCACTTTGGTCTGTTTTTCCACTTTTTCTTGGTTACAATAGTTTTTTTTTTCATCTTTTAACTTTTATATTCTTTCTTTGCCATTTTTTCTCTGAAATCCTCTCTTTTTTAAACAACTGAAAACTAACCACGATCTGATTGACTTTCAACAATAGTTCAAGCGCTTTCAGGAGATTTTTGGACTTTAACAGCGACCATAACACGTCATCACAATGCAACAGGAAAGGATAAAAAGTTAGGAGAATGGGTCCCACAACTGAATGAAGTGCTCCATAACAGTGCCACACCCGACACCTATCAGCTGACTAAGTCAGAGAATTGAATTATGAAGTCTTGCAGCATCTTCCATATTCATCTGACATTTATCTTGTTGATTATCATCTTTTTAAACATTTTGAATTTCATATCTGTAATGAAATGTTCAATAATGGCGGAAATATATTTTAGTACTCTTACTGAATTCATGACCGCTAAACCGGAATTTGTTTTTTAGAGATGGTTCATTATCATTGAAGGATCATTGGAAGGGAAACTTATGGCTTCAATTGGGTCATATTTTGATCAAATTCTGTTGTTTATATCATCCTTCATCTTATTTAGCAATAAGTCCATTTCATGCGTGGAAACCTATATATATATATATATATATATATATATATATATATATATATATATATATATATATATATAGCATAGGTCCTGATAGTGGTCTCTGGTTCCACATGGGAACTTTTAACACATACTCACACAGCACACACCACTGTGTGTGTGTGTATGTGTGTTTGTGCGCACGCACGTAATGCCAGTCCTGTCAAAGTTTTGAACACTTCAAGAGAATATACAACGTTCTTGAAATTAAAACATTCATTATATTTCATGTTTACTGACAATCTGCTTCTTGTATTGACTTCTATCAATTGTTTGATTCTCTTAATAATACAATGAGGATTATTCTTCTCCCCCCACTCTCTCTCTCTCTGTCTTTCCTCATTTTTCTCATTTTTCTCAAGTACCTTCCTCCCACCAACTCCTCTTATTCATTCTCTCTCTCTCCCTCTCTTTCTCTCTCTCTTTCCCCTCCTTTTTTCTCTCTCTATCTCTTAGTTTTTCTTGCTTTTTTCTCTTTCTAATACCTTTCCCCGACCAATCGCCTTCTCCCTCTACCTATTTATCTATCAATTCGTCTGTTCATATCTATCTCTTTTTCGGTCATTCCTTGCTTCTCTTTTTTTTTTCTCAAGTATCTTCTCCCCAACATACTCGACTCATTCATCCTACATTTCTCTCTCTCTCTGCCTCTCTCTCTCTCTCTCTTTCTCTCTTTCAACCTTTCAACATTTCACTCTCTATCCCTTTCCCCTAACCCTATAAGTCTTTTCTCTTCCCCTTCTCATTTCTAATCTCTCTTCTTTCCCACCCTAACGATGCCATTTTCCTTTGGTTTCAACTTCCATTTACTCAATTCAGTTTTGATTCCCCATTCACTCTCACCAATAACGATTGTTTTGATAATAAAACCATATTACATGACACTCTCTGGTCAACGCGACTTCCAGCGTAACCAGGATATTATTCTATTGAGTTACACTACACTGAACACAACAAAAATCAACCCAGCTATTGATAAAATACGCAAGCTATTGGAAACCTATTGACCAAATAGGTATCTTCAGTTTTTAAGCTGGTCTGGCTGGCTATGTATGTATCATGCGTAAAGGCCACACCAATGGAGCTAGACGGCTGGAAATTAAACCACCCATTCCTTATTAAGTTTAGAAAAACGGTGTTTTTGCTTTTGGAGAGAAAAAAATTTTTAGGGGGGGGGGGCAAAATTTGCAATGTAAGTTCATGCTGAATTGATCCTTTGCTTTGTGTCCGGCATCACTTACGTTTGCTTTTTCGGTGATCACGTCCAACAAAACGCAAGAGAAGTAACTCATTCATCCACCACCCTTTTAAACAATTTTTTAATTGATCACACCTAATACAGCATGCTGCCAAAAGACATTTGTCACCTGACGTTTCCTATAGTGACCTACCAGACAATTACTGTAATATATATATATATATATATATATATATATATATATATATATATATATGTATGTATATATATGTATATATATATATATATATATATATGTATATATTTATTTATATATGTCTATATATATGTCTATATATATGTATATATATATATATATATATATATATATATATATATATATATATATATATATATATTAATGCATATATATAATCACCATCAGCAGCAGTAGCAGCAGCCCTTATAAGTTCACTGCTGGAAAAGGCCTTACCCAGATCTTTCAATGACGACTGTGATTGCGCTATTCTCTGCCATGTATTACCTGCATACCTTTCAATCTCGTCTCTCCATTTTATAACTGGTCTTTTCCAACCGCGTTTGCTATCCCTATGGCACAATTTGGTTAACCTTTTGCTCCATCCGTTGACCTTCTTTCTTGCCAAGTGTCGAGCCTCTCCTCAGTCATTTGATTACTTGTATAGTATCTTTTATTTTGGTTCATCCTCGGATCCATGTTGACGTCTTTCTATCTCTTAGGGTTATTTCTAGCATTGCTCTTTCCATTACTCTCTGTGCAATTCAGAATATATAAATGCATGTACATTATTTTGATGGAAAAGTTCTCAGTAGCATATTTTGTAAAATATTTGGGAAATCTTTTCTTATTAGATTGATTTTAATATCATTTTCAATGCTTATTTACATTACATATTACATGGATGTCTTCAGTGTGGTGAGAAGGATGAATAAAGTCGATTCGTTGGTGAAATTGATTTATCATTTCCCCCAAAATACTTGAAATGCGACTTTGGGGAGGGTGTGAATGAATTTATAACCACAATTATACATAGTTACTGGCGATTTAAAAAAATATATTCATTACGGGAATGTAAAACGAAAAAAAAACGCCTCCAAATCCAAGACGACGTTTAGAATCTCAACCTAAACAGAATATACTAAGGAAAATGTTCTTTTCTATCGTTTGTGAGATTAAAAGAGAAGTTTATTACAAATTGCTGAAACCTATGGATTGATAAATCTGTTACTGAACAAAGCCACGTGTTATGTTGGTTCGTTTGAATAACAGATTGGAATAGATAAGATCGATGCTAAAATTCCTAACATTATTATCACACAAACTTTCACAATACAGCAGTACAGTTAGAAATTGTTTTTCATTCTATTTATTTATCTATTTTGGATTGGCGTTTTTCTGGACTATGAACTCAGCCGCTAATTTTGCGGCAAGGGTGTGTTGCAAATATAGCACTGCAACCTATCATGGATCTGGAATGGGAAGTTCTCCGATATGCAGCATATTTCCCCGACCTTTTCTGCTCATCAGCCCCAGCAATTTCAAAATATTTTTTTTTAACTAATTAAAAAAAATAGTTGACTCAAAACCAGAATCACTCTTTTATGATGAGATGCACAGTCCATCCGAGAGGTGTATTAGTAAGCAATCTCATTATCATTTTTTTTAAAAGACATTGCCCATTGGAAATAGCATTTCTCACACTAACCATAAAACTCCAACACTAGGAATAACATTTTAAAAAAAGCATCTAATTCTCATATTTGTCACGCATCATCGCCCTCTCCTGTAGACCAACATGCTAATCGATCTAATCACCATTCACACCCTTATTAATCAACATATCACACGAAACCACAACACACCCACTAATTTGTGTAAGTTTTTAGTGAAAAGCATCAACACTCTATTCAGCACTAAGTGTTGAATACTAGAAACTATACTTATAAAAACCAAACACCCTACATCAAACAAAGCATCCTTCCCGATGGGGGGGGACATTTTGAAGTCGGTGTTGCGCTCATGTGTGCCTAAATGAACTGTTTTCAGAATGACTCCGTGTAAAGTTTGATAATGAAGTCATTATCATGGGATAAAAATGTAAATTCAAAAATTTTGAAAATCACGACGTTCTTACGAAACGTCATGATTAATACAAAAAACATTTTCCCTTCAAAATTACAACACGATTGCGAGTTTTTGAGAATGACAGTGATGGCTAAAAGTACTTGAGTTCAAACTAGAATGAATTTAGGACAGTTTTTTTTTATTATATACTCGTGATCCAGTCTTGAGGCAACTTACTCATATATATATATATATATATATACTACATTCAGTCCTCGTGTGCTGTTCAAATTACTTGAACTTTTAGTAGCAGCTCGCATACACACACACGCGCGCGCGCGCGTGAGAGAGAGATAGAGAGAGTACAAGGAAGCAATAGACATATATGACTTCTGCTTTGGATCGAACCTGCTACCTCTGGTACTGGTGTAGGGTATGATATCACCCACATAGCGGGCCTTCCTTCAAAAACCTCTATTATACAATACTAATATCATAAAAGAATTGTCTTGCCCTTTGGAGGATTGTGTCCCCTAGAATGCACAATCATCAAATTCGTATGTTGGTCATACAACTACCACACTATCCCATAGGTTAACTTTCAATTCGCCAATTCAAAATTCCATTCGTTCTCATATTGATAAACATAAAGTACGAGGCACCGATATCCCCTCTAATATAAGCCAATAATAATCAATACGCGCATACAATAAAACATTAATCGTAAAAAATAGAAGACTTCAATTTTTTAAGCCCCTATTATCCAAAGCGCTTGTAATCTAAAACTACATCAGGAAGCATTCAGACATAAAATTTTGGCGATATTATATGGTTTGAACATATGACTACGATGCAGGGAAGTAAATGTGCATGGATCCACTCAAAAATTTAATAAGTTCTCCCGTAGTCTATTGTCTGCTCCTCAGCTTTCCACTTTTCGAGATATTGTATGGATAGTCATGGGTTTACACACGATTGAAAAAGAAAAAAATGAAAAATATCTCTCGAATGAATCCTGGATCCGTGCCAAGCCTTCCTTGCCCCATTACTCGCCCTTCTACAAATTCCCATTGAAATCCATTCAGTACTCTTAGATATATCGTGTGGACAGACGAACAGACATGAATATATATAGAGAGTAACTCTTTTTAACTTCGTGGACAGAGGCAAATAAAATCTTCAATTTTAGAACTGGTATTTTTAAATGTATTCAACATCTGATTGAAACATTTAGCCTTGTGAAAAAATTACTTGTACGTTGTTTTGTATGTGACGTCATCATAACGCCGGGATTTAAAAATATTCAAATATTGAACAAGAAAAATAACATACTCTGTTAAAAACCTGCGACGTTGCATATACAATTTTTGACATCATTGGGCAACATTTGCCTTTGTGATAAAAAAAAACATTAATAATATTTTTAGATATTCGTTTCCAATTAATTTTTCAAGTCAATATCTGTTGAAATGACCAAAGCAAAAATAAGCAATCGTTACATCAAAAAAACAAAAAAGGGAAAAATATCATCCAAAATGAAATATAATTCATTGGCGAAGGAAAAAGATGTATAGATATGTGAAGTGTATGCATTAGGTACATTGTTCAGTCTGCTTTCTTTCTTGTATTTTCTTTTTCATCCTGAGAATTGATTTTCGAAAAAGGAATAATTTATTTTTCTTTCACTTATCATCCACCCTCTTATTAGAATAACAGCTCTCTTTTTTTTTTCGTAACAAACGCTGACTATCTATCTTTAATCAGTCTTTCTTTGGATCATATAATTCCTCACAGACGCCGTGAACCAATTTATATCTGGTCTTAACATGAATTTTCCCTATCCCTAGAACTGTCGACTTACGAGGCAGTTAAAAACAAATAATATCCACAATCAGTTTTACCAGATCTTGATCATGGTCAACAGTATGGTTGAAATCGCTATATCACAAACGTTTGGGCGATTTTTATGTTAATTTCACCAACCCACGCGCTCTTGTATGTAAACATAAAAAAATTAACTAAATTTTTTTTTTAATTATCCTCTATAGTCTTTAATCAAACTTCTATCAATGAAAGGCTGCTCTCTCACGCACACACACACACACACACACACACACACACACACACACACATATATATATATATATATATATATATATATATATATATATATATATATATATATATATATATATATATATCGGTCAACCAAGGTGGGGGATGTACTCACAAAGAGAATCAGGCCTCACCTAATCTAAATGATATCCATTCGTACTCGTTTTGTTCCGGCTAAAACGTTTATCCCAACAAAAGGGCTTAATCTTCATGTGAGTATCTTATGTATTGGAAAACTATCGACACGCCCTTAAAAAAACACTACAGCAGTCTTTAATGCTGCTTCATAGAAGACTAGTTGGGGTATCCGACGTTACCTGGGGGGAAAAACTCGGAATCTAACGACGCTGGAAAGCAATTGACATTATATTGAAATTTCGAGAACTCCCTACTGGACGTGCCAGTATACACATCCGGTCAGACCCATGCAAGCCAGTACAAATCTTCAGGCAGGCTAGCCCACTTCAGAACCTTTAAAATTAATTTTCATAAAAACCGAGAATTCATGGGCTCACTTCTTGACGTTAGTAGTTCAAAACGGACTATTGGATTTAAATTGTGTTCATGTCTTACAGTTGTGCTTAGGTTTTGATTAGGGTCAGAGGCAGGGTCAAGGATTTGCTTTCAAGAAAAATGTGTTCTATTGTCACGTTAGGTAATTAAAAAAAGACACTTAGAGGGCTTGTCGAAAATAGTGGAACATAGCGAAAAGATTTTTCTTAGCTAGTGACGGTTGGAGACTTTCTCTTCCTAGCTTTTTACTTGACATGTATAAGTATATACCTTCCAGTCTGTGATTCTCACCCCCACTTTCCTAAGCTGACCCTGTCAGGTCGAAACAATGTCAATCTTGCATGTAGCATTATAGCTACATTGTAAATAGAACGCCCTCTTATAAACCTTTAAATATTCACGAAACTGAAAAATTCCCGGGAAGTTTGAAAGTCTATTTAAAGTTCATGAAATTGAAATTCTCCGTCTCCAGTGTTTAGAAATAAAGATTGTGTTTACTTCCTTTCCAAACACTGCTGTATTTTAGTTCTCATTGATTTCTTGGCAATAAAAGTTGACCCTATAGAAATGTGTGCTTTAGATGAATTGATTTGTGCTGAGGATGCCTTTGTTTTCCCTCTCCGGTGTTACTTATCGACTTATAAGAGTACAGATATACACACATACTTTAATACATTATTATATAGATAATCAAACTGTTTATTTTGTGACTATGAAGTCCGACCTGGTAGGCAAGTGATATATCCATTAAATCACTGTCCTGCAATTAAAAACTAGGTGAAATTGCCTTGCAAATACTAGGTCTAGTTTTTAGTTTTTGACTTTTTACTGTTAGTAATTATCTGAATTCGCTTATGTTTCTGTCTATTTTTTAAAAAATAATGCCGATGCTTTTGCTATTGTTTTGAATCTTTATTATATTTTAACAATTTGGAACAGAAGGATTACATGTCGTTAAGTTTATTTTATTAGTTTTTCAATAATTAATTTCGTTATTGTTTGGATAATAATTTCTGTGAAGAAATATAGAATACAGTAACAAATCATTTTCAGAAAAGATTAAGTGGAATATTAAGTTGACAGGAGAAAGGTCCAACCAACTAAAGACGCTATTTTCTGAACTGTTAACACCAATGTCTTTCCTTAAGAAACTAATTTTTCGTGTTTTGTCTTTCACTTGGGTCTAATGATCGTTGTACCGGGATCGTTTCTTCCTCTTACGTGATGCCGAGAACTTCTGAAAGTATACATTCCATATTTGGTTGTTCTGAAAAGAATAGTCGAACTGAAATAGACATTAATTCTATTTACAAGTTACATTATCAACCAAAACATGAACAATTAAATTTATCGATCTTTGCCTACGAGAAATAAGATCATTTGTGCCTTTTCAATAGAATTTTTTGAGAATCTATACATTTCCCCAAAGCAAATTAAAAGGTTAGGCCAGGCAAAACACATTTAAATGCAGCGAAAAAAATTTTAGAATTTGCTGCAAAATCGAAAATACATCCAGAAAATTTATAAGATTAGCGAACTAGATTGCCTAGTGGATTTTTTATTTGCTTGGCCTATTCAAATTATTGATGAATTAGTATCAAACAGTATAGCATTGTATTCTATATTCTTTCACTGAAAATAAATAAATAAATAAATAAATAAGATAATACTATATTTTAAATGGCGCCGAAGTTCAGCTCACCCGACCCACTAAGTGTCCGAAAGGCCGGTCTGGCTTATTTCACACAATTTTCTGCGCTCCAATTTTTTTGTAGTAAACATTAGCTGTGATATTCCTTCCCGTTGGGCGAAACCTGCAGTAGACCATTTCCTTTTACTGACCACAATGAAACGATCATAAAATCTTTCGTTGGTGCATATTGGTAAAGACTTTGGAGCTTCACCACGGGAAGCCATTGTGAAGATCAATACCATTTGCTGAGGCGGAGCAAATGAGGTCGAGAGGAGACAGTAGCCCCCGGACACAGGTGTGAAGGGACGCAAAATTTCCTCTGGTCTATAATGCCAGTAAATTAATAATTATCAGGATTTAGCGCAACTGCCCCTGGGTGCTGAAAACCCTTGCTACGCCATTGTCTGGATGTCATGTGCACTTTTCATTACATGTAAATATTCGATTTAAGAATTGGATCTTTTTTGTTCAGCAAAAACAGCATCCGATTCGTTTCAAATGTTGCATCGAACTAATTATTCGTTTACATTATAAAATTATTAAAACGAATAAAAAATAAAATATCTTTATAACTTTTTACCGTCAATCTTAGATGAAGTTCCCATAATATATTTAGCAAGGTATATTTACTAAGCTTAGCTCAGTTAGACACAAGGCCACAAGAGTCTAACATTGTTCAGCAGAATATTTGTCAAGCTTGAAAAAGTTACAATTGCGCAGGCCCGAGTAAGGATTGAAACCGCTACTGTAGTTATAGTCTGATCTTTGTATTACTGAATATTGTTCCACAGCAAAGGTCCAAGGATAGTTATTAAACTCAGCATAGTATGACACATGGTTTCCATGGCGAGGCATCCATTTAGGATCGAACTCACCACAGTAGTGATGATCATCGAGACTAGATAAGTAACCAATACCACGGCGAAATTCCAGGGATATTCATCAAACTTAGCTTAGTTCAGCACAGGGTTAAAATTGCAGGTCACCCAGTGAGGATCGAATTCTTAACAGTTCTAACCATTGTTCTATGGCTAGGTGTTAAAATACCACAAATTTTAGCACACAATATCACCAAGCTTAGCACTTAGCTTGGTGACCTATGCTCCAATAAAATTAGTGAAGATTGTTATGTTAACTCAAATTAGTCTCTCTACTTTGCATTGTTTTGAGGAATAAAATCGTAATTTTGAAGAAATTATGGAGTGTTAGTAAGGGGAAAATTAAAGACCAATGTTTGTTTGGTAACCCCATCTAGACTGGGAGTTCTATGGTTTTCGAGGTGATGGCTTCTCAGAGATTGTAATGTATACAAAAGATGAACACTGAACTGGAAGTAATATACGCCTTACATCCCATTGCATGTTTTTATAGACAACAGCAACGATTTTAATTGTCGTCTGAATTCTCAAAACGCCAGTAATGTTTGTTTATACTGTTTATATTTTGAAATTTTTTTTACTGTACTTCAATTGAATCAGATAAATTACTTAAAGAACAGCGTAAAAAATATTTCTTCGAAATTTTTATGCATACGTTTGGATTACTATCCATTCAACAATAGAGATATAAAGTCTTTAATGAACTTTATCTATATTTCTAAAATTGTACAGACTTTGGCTGGGTCCTCATAAGATATGTTTCTAATTGGTCTCTGCGACTCGGAAGACCGACCTGAATGCTACTTTGAGTCCTTCAGCATCCCCAGAGGGGCAGTAGCGCCTACTTTTGGAATCAAAAAACTAGGCCATCTCCCACAGCGGTTTCTTCTGGCCTATTCTTTCCTGATTAGTCACTTCTATATGATTTCCGTAGCCTGCAATGTCATTATTAAATGAACGAGAACCGAAATTCAAACGAGTCGTCCATGATGAAGTTTAAACGTCATTACTGCCAGATCGCGTGATCCTGAGTAAATGATAATGTTATTTGATAAGCATTTTATCAACGAACATCTTTCAATCAAATTTCCGACTTGAAATAACGGAAGAAAATTGATTTCAAACCATAAAGTTTAAACATCATCATTGCCAGATCACGTGACCCTGAGGAGAAGATTTTTATAAGTAAAAAAACATCTTATCAAGGGATTCACTTTTCTGCCAAGTTTCAAGTAAATCAGCTGACTTAAAACAGCTGAGAAACAACATGGGGGGGGCTGATCGACTGACGGACGGAAGCATATAAAAAACATCCTAGGAAAAGACCAGACACAAGATGAGATAGAAAGATTTGCCAATAAGACATGGCCGATGGTAGCACAATTGTTGTCGTCATGGAAGTAGATAAGATAAGTTGTTATCGTTTGTTAAAATGGCTGATGATGATGAGGATGATGCTGTTTATATCTAGGCCTACTGATTGGATAGTTTAAGCATAGCACTACCGAGAGTCCTATGTGACATTTCCTAATGAATAAAATCGCAACCAAATCTAATCTGAAATTTCGTAGGCATATGTCTGGTTGTTATCTTTGGATATCGAGTGACAGCATATCTGCAGCACCTTCCTCAGTATCCTCACAGTTGGCAGCACTGCCATGGTCCAGACAGTTTCAATCCGTCTTCAATTCACTCTTGCCTTTCGTATTTTGGGTACTTTTTTCAAGTGTACAAGTTATCATAAATGCAATCTTTTCCATCATATCCCATATGTTTTTCATTTTTCATTTTCTTCTATAATCACCCAGTGGTCTGCTGCATAGCCAAATATATATTGGGTAGATTTTCTCCCCCTTATTTAAAAGAGTTAGGATTTACATGTAGGCTTTTGGTATTATCTGTGGGGTGTAGTGCCTTGTGCATCGTCATTAATCCCCAGATCCATCAATTCATCAATATCTTTTTTTGTCCCACTCAAGATAGGGAGGCCAGATTTCTGGCCTAAAGCCAGGCAGTCTTACTTTTGAGCACTCTGCCCGGTTCAACGTGGCGATACATTTTAATTTGTCCTCCTTTTGAGGTCTGACCAGTAAGTTTACCTTCCCAACATGCACCTTTTGAACGGGCACTACACCAGTCCTTTCAATTTTGCTCAATTATCTTGAATACCGATTGCTTTTTGTGGCCCTTTTAATGGGTGTCTACTTGAGAATCAATCGTTTTCAACTGGGTAACTGACAACTGTTTGCGTAAAAATCATTGTAACAATCAACGGGATTCAAAATCTGTGGAGGAAATGGGTCGGGGGGTTATAACACCTTCTCAATTTTCAGTGTTTTTTCGTGTGTCTCAAAACGGCCCAAGAATCAGCTATATTTGTTTTGAATTACCCACAGATACTTACAGAGACCTACAGAGTCCTGAATCCCTCATCTGCATGGGTTCACTTTGCTCAACCTTGATGGACGCTTCTGTGATGCCCAAGAATAAATTCCACACGCAGCTTTACCGTATACCTAGTTCCCAAAACCCATTGCCAACACTGTTTACAAATTTAAAAGAATATAAAAGACCAATTGAAAATTCATATCAATACATAAAGAGATTCTTATACTATTCTACATAGATAGATAGCACATGGTGGAGAGAGGAACAGACTGATATATATATATATATATATATATATATATATATATATATATATATATATATATATATATATATATATATATATATTTATATGTTGATGAAAGTGACATTTGGAAGGTGGAGAGAAAAAAACTTGAGAGAAAAGTAGGTGTTACATCTCAAAAACTTTGGTCATGACGTGGACATGTTTCGATGCATTTCGACGGGAGCCAGCCATCTTTTTCGGTTACAACTTTCAGCAGTGCATAGAAAATTGTGTGCTGTTTACATGTTTGATGTTGAGGAAAGAGATGGGGATATTTCTGTGTTGTGGGTTGTTTAGTAGGATCGGGGGGAATGTTTGTATCTGTGTAGGCTAGAGTCAACTTCGGTCTGAAGTAAGGAGGGTATGTGTGAGGAGTGGTCAGAGGATGTTTGTTTTCTGTCATTGTTGGTATTGGGATTGTCTTAGATAAGAGAGGGTCGTAAGAGGAAGGTTTGGGAGGAAAATGGTCACTAATCAGGGAGGGTTTCTTTGATAGTGAGGGTTTTTTTCAGAATGGAGGGATGTCTAGCTTTTTACGGATAGGTGTTGACATGTGGAGCAGGGTGGAAGTAGTGTGTTTTTCTTTTTTAGTCTTTTTCGTTAATGTTAACTTCTTTTTCTTATACTAAATGGGTGGTATGTGTGTGCTTATACTATTTCTTAAATGGACTGTTCGCTGTTAGCCAATTCCTTGTATGTTAGTGTCGTAATGTGTTGTATTTATGTATCTATGAATCTATCTTGCAATCATTCACATATCTTTTGTGAATTTCTCCACTTCAAGATATTTAGATCAAATGTGATGCTAGAGTTCATAATGAGGACGATTTTGAAATATGATCAAATAGATGCATAGTTCAAATCCATGATCTTTTATCGGGGGACAAAGAGTTTTTCGAAATCCTGATGTCATCCTTTATACTACTTGTGTTGTTACCACCATTGAACAACCGCATATGTGTGCGTGTTTGTGTCCTCCAGTGTTTTTGATCTTACCATTTTCTCTACTGACTTGAAAATCAGTATCAGTACTCCATTGAACCTCTTTTTAATTTTTTATCTTTTATTTTTTGCGGCCTTCTTTTGCTGGGTTTATTAATAACATCTATATTCTCCAGGATATTGATGTTTCTAGATGTTTTTACTCTATTTTAGACGGGGGTTTTTATTGGAAAACGCTAGTGATGACATAAATAGAATTTATTCTGACCATGGTTATTTTCAGATGGAATTCTTTTTACATGAATTCAAATTATTGACTTTGATGGTGGGTTTCTTTCTATTTGTTATGTATTTCTGTAGAAAAGCGACCTCTTCACTTCCTGCATGGACAGTACTCTAAGGTTGCTGTACATATATATTTTTCCCAACTTTTCCTCCATTCAGTTCACTAAATCTTCATCCAGAAAGAGTCTTCAATTCTTCAAAAGTCTGGAATTTCAGCTTCCATTAATCTCCCTAGGGCAAAAAACATGAAACTTTAATGATGAGAGAGATAGGCTGGGTGGATGCCTGTACAGTCTTGTCAACTTTGAGCAAGCCTGTAGTGCTATGTACTGCTTTTTCTTGTTCTTCAGCCACGTGCAAAATTTCTTCATATTGTTATTACAACCATAAATGCAATTTTAAAAGTATATTATTTTTTGTAATGTTCTAATTAATGCATTTTAGCAATTTTCAACCACAATCTAGGCACTGTCTGAATATTATTTTCATGTGTTGATAATTATGACGATAACTGGGGATATACATTTTTTTATATCAGTTACCAGGAATATCCTCTTTCTTGAAAGTTCAGATATGGCCACTTTATTATTTCCTATATCAAGATTTTTTGGTATTGACTCATTGACTCTATCCTTGTTCATGTAATAATTGGAATGATTGAAAGTTTTGAAGTGAGTTTAATAGATCCGATCGTGATATCAAAAGTTACCAGAATGGTCAAGTAATCATAATAATCTTCTTCATCTTTTCAATAATACATGAACTCAGGTAAATCTATCTATGTAATGAACCGTATGTTTTCTTTTCTCTATATTTCTTTGTCCATAACAGTAGACTCATCCACTTAAAGGTAATGATTTTGCTGATTAAAACACCTTTAAGCTGCCATTTGAAACAATGGATTCTTCTGCTTAAACCAGTTCAGAATTATTCTTTTAATCATCTCATAGCAATTTTAATTATATCCATGAATCTTTTGAGGGGATCAATGAACTTTAGTCATACTCTAAAAAAAAGCGATACGTGATAAGAAAAATTCGAAAACTTATAAAACTATCTTTATTGTAAGAAATATTTATTCCATTCATAAAAAAATGAATGGAAAAGTTTTTAATCGCAAAATTATTTATTTTTCATGTTTATCGCGACTGGGCTGATACGTCAAGCGAATTGCCAGATAATTTTATTCTTTTGAAGATAAAATTGAATATTCACACGCGATTGCTCGTAACGTTGCTTTTTAAATAAACATATACCAGACTCGAATTTTAAATCTTTTAACTTTTTCAGTTTAAATAAAATTTGAAAAAAAAACTTCATCTATAACTTACATCAGACGCTTAAATTCTATGTATCTGGACATTCTGTGTGTAAATAAAAGTGTTTTTTGTGAAATTTTAAACTTTTACTTTTATGGATATAACTTAGGCCTGAGATTTAAATTTTATGTATGTTAACATTTTAGTGTAAATAAAAATAAACAATGAAGACTTGAAATTAGATTAACCACAATAATTTATGAGTAAGACGGCAAATATCTGAACAACCTCAGATTTGCAGACGACATCCCCTTTTTCGCAGAAAACCAGCACGAACTCCAGCTAATGCTAAAGGAACTAAATAAAGAAAGCAAAAAAGTCGTTCTATACATGAAATTCAGCAAAGCAAAGGTCATGTGTTACAATCACGTCGGAAATAAGAACACAACGATCAAAATCGAAGACGCAAAACTGGAGAAAGTTATCCACGACATCTACCTAGGACAACAAATTTCCATGAAACTCTCAAAAGAAGAAATCAAGCAAAGAATCACTCTAGTATGGCAAGCCTTCGGCAGAGCTGGCTCAATCTTCAAGAAAAAGAATATCCCATAAGTCCCCAAAAGAAATGTATACAGCCACTGCATTCTCCCGATAGTCACCTGAAACATGGAACCTAACCAAGAGACTGAGCCACAGACTGAGAACTATGCAACTTGCACATGAATGAATCATGCTCAACCTCACATGAAGAGATCACAAGACAGCACAGTAACAGGGAGAAAACTGAAGTCTAGAACATCATAGAACCACTAGAAAAATTAAGTGGCAATGGTTTGATCAAGTTGCAAGAATGACAGACAACCGATGGACATCACGACTCACAACACGGATCCCCAGAGATCACATGCAAAACCGACGCCGCAAAATACAAGATGGAAACACGAACTAAACAAATTCAGAGAGTATTAGCTCTGCAACGCCCATAATAGAGAGGTATGGTGAATCCTAGGGATGGTCAATGTCCAATGACGGACACTAAAATACTGACGATGATGAGCAACTCAAAACAGTCATCCATTACACTACACATTTCTAATTAGTTTTACTTTTATTCATCTGATTTTCACAGTTTTCTATCCGATTTTGAAGACGATCTATTTTCCAGGCATTAAATTCAACGACTAAAGGATGGAATCGCCGATAAATAAATGAAGAAATGATTCACTTTCATCGTAATTCCTGACTTTTAAAAAGCCACAAAAAGTCAGATGAAGGTAAATAGTAAATAGTAGTCAAAAACTAAATAATGATTTCCAACATTTCTTTTCAAAGAATTGACACTGACCTACAACGTGAAAAATCCGATGACAATAACCTGTTTAAATTGCAAGGTACACCTTGGACTTACGTATCTTAAGGTTTTTAACGTAAATTTTTTTCAAGTTTCATTTTCACCTTCAATATCTCAATAAATTGTACATCCCCTTAAATTGTCATCAGGAAATCGTTATCGGTAAAAAGTGGTCGTTGAATTGTTGTCGATAAATATGCAGTATACCCTAGTTAATCCCTGTTAAAACGTCAGAAACAAAATTGAATAATCATTGCATCAGAAAAAATAGTTTCAGAAGTGCAAACTAATTCATTGCGGAAAAAAATGTAAGGGAGGTAACTCTATGTGATATTTGAAAAAGATACCTAAGTAAACCTAAGCCTATATATTTGAATATATCTCTGATACGAAACAATGCAAGGGACATAACTCTATGACGCTCTTCTAACGTTGAAGATCAAAATAACAACCACAACGGTGAAATTTGTTTAATAATGATGGACGTGGCGACGTTGTTCGCCGGTCTGGCTATTGCTGGTCTACTTTTTATCTTCCTATTCGTCCTTGGTGTTTATTTCACGGCTCAGTCCTACCCGAACCTTCAGCGCCATGAAAGTGAAATGTTCTTCACGGACCCTAAACACAACAATACCAAACAGAAATTCCCAAATCTGGACGATGCACCCAGTACGGATTTATCCGTCGTTGTTCCGGCTTATAACGAAGAAGAAAGAATGCCTCAGATGTTAAACGAAGCCATTGCCCACCTAAATAAGAGACAGAAATCCAGTCCCACCTACAAATACGAAATTATAATCGTCGACGATGGCAGCAAGGACAAAACGACCGAAACAGCGATGATGTATTCGGAAAAATATGGCACCGAAAAGGTGCGTGTTTTGACTTTGGAGAAAAACCGAGGCAAAGGTGGGGCCATACGGTTAGGGATGTTGTCTGCTCGTGGTCAGTGGCTTTTGTTCGCAGATGCTGACGGTGCAACCCAGTTCAAGGATTTGGACAAGTTGGAACAAGAAATGGAGAAACTTTTGCTCAAGAATAAGTCCGATAACCGAGCAGTGGTTTGCGCATCCCGGTCCCATCTAGAAAAAGAAGCTATCGCAACCCGGAGCATCTTTCGGACGGTCCTGATGCACGGGTTTCATTCAATTGTCTGGTTGCTGTGCGTTAGGGGCGTCAGGGACACACAGTGTGGCTTCAAACTGATGACCAGAGAAGCGGCCTTGCTTCTATTCTCTAACTTACACGTCGAGCGATGGGCCTTCGACGTGGACCTGCTGTATTTAGCCCAGTATTTTAAATTGCCCATCGGAGAAGTTGCTGTGAATTGGCAAGAAATTGAAGGTTCCAAACTGGTCCCATTCTGGAGTTGGTTACAGATGGGTAGGGACCTTGTTCTTATCTGGCTTCGTTATTCCATTGGGGCTTGGAAAATCAGAGACCCCAAACCAAAAACACGATAATTGTATCAGTAGAAAACAAACAACAACAACCATTACCCAGTCCTGATCATGATAAACAATAAGTACATTGCTAATCATTACTGTTAATTTTTGACTACCTACCTTCATCTATTTATTTTTATTAGATGAAGTAAATCATTATTATTAATTTTTGACTTCTATATACCTTCATCAAGTATTACAAATCATTATTTTTTTACTAATTAATTACCTTCATCATGAAGGTAAATAGTGGTAAAAGAATTAATAATGATGAATTTTTTTACTAATAGTTACCCTCCTCGTAAATGAAGGTAAATAATGGTTAAAAAACGATAATCATGATTTGTAATAGTTCATCTAATAAAAATGAATAATTAAAATAGTATAATGCTATTGTTTTTTTTTTCTTAATACTTAACTTAGAGGAAAAAACAAAAGTCACTCACTTTACAGAAAATAAGAAATCTTTATTTCCTTACTGCCTCATTTCTTTCTTTATCTCTTTAATTTCAAATGTTTATGGATACAAGTTGAGTAGTATGGTCCCTCCTACAGAGTTAGTATTATTGCTTCATTTTTGCCCTCATACTCCAATGACTATAGTCCAAAATTACAAGCAGTAATTATTTACTTTAATACAATTCATGACATAACATACCATGTACAACAACTTATGGTCAAAACCTTGCCAGCATTCTTGTTTTACCCTGTTATGTAATACAGCTCCATAGTCATTTGAGTTTGAGATACAAAAATAAATCAATACTGCTTGCTCTATGGGAGGGATTGCACTTCTGTTTAGGGACCACACTACCTGTACCTGCTTTGTCCTCCTTTTCACAAAGAAAAAAGTCATAACCTTATTAAGGTTATCTGATACTGAGATTATCCTTCATTTGCTACAAGTGCTTCTAATTATTTTTTGTTTACTTTGAGCAGATCATATGAATACAATTTTTTATGTTAACTTTTTATATTAATGTACTGCCATATAACATTGTGAAACAATTTACTCCTATGTTTATTTATGCTAGAAATAAGTAATTAAGATTCTCGGAATCACTGGTCCCCAACCAGTTGGTCACAAGGGAACAATATGATTAGGTGATATTTCTTTGTAAAATGAAAACAAATTCATTTCCTTGGATCTTAATTTAAAATTCGTTTGAAACAAAATTTAGTTCATTAGCTACTTATGGTTGATTCATCATAAATATACCAGTTGTGGTTACCACATCAGCTAGTCTACAAGAATATAGTCTATATTAAACCAGTCAACAGTGCAGAAATGGTTGGGGACCCCTGCTCTACAGTGAATATAATGAGTAAAGATTTTAGATTCAAGATATATAAAATCATTACTTGTGATAGTTTTACTTAAACAAATGAACTTCAAAATAAGCCACTTACTCTTTTGAAACCTTCAATTGAGCTGTAAGTCACAATCTAAATATCATTTACCAGTTGTCCAACCACAGATTTATCCTTGGATGGTTGCTGGCGGGGATGTGGTGCTATCAAATGGCTGGTGAGAATACCTGACTAAACTTGTCCAGATTTCATTCCTTGGGGTGTCATAAAGAACATGGTATATGCAAAAAACCATATAAGAAATGAATAGAAGAAAAAGTTACCATCATCAACATTGGACTTTATCAGAATGTGTGCAGATCAGTTGCTATTGACTGAATAAATGCATTGAAATGGACAGCAGTCACTTTGAACCTATATGTAACACATTGCATTTGCCTATGTATGTTAGATCTGTATGTTTAGAGCATTAGTAAAAATGTTTTTAAATTTGTCATAACTTCTGGGACAAATCAGGTGTTAGTTTTGGGACGCCCTGTTTATTAGGTTTGAAATTTTGTTCTCAAGATGAAGGAATAAGACCTAACCAACTCGCATACACACAATGATTAAAACACCTCATCTAACAAAATTCAGAAAAGGACCATAAGAAACACAATTTTACAGAATTTATATTGTGTCTATTTTTGGTACCAGAAAGAAAAAATAACTGCTTTTGATATTTTTCTGTTGGTCTTTTATTTTTTCATTAAAGATTTTTTTTCTTTTCAATTTTTGTTTCCTTTTACTCTTTTTAAATCATAAAGAAGCTCATGGTTTAGAGCAGGGCTTCTCAAAGTGAGCGTGAGGATTCCTCTGGGCAGTTAAATAATATGAAATCTTTTTTTCAATTATGTAACTAAAGCTTTTTTTAGTATTGCTTTACAAAAATGTATCCCTGGTGCTTATTGTAAAATGGCTTGATGCTATTTATTTATTTTTACAAAATGAATTTTGTTTTTATGTTTTAGTAATTTATTTTTAGAAAATTTTTTTTTGTAATGAATACCATAAAACATAGATGATAAATATGTTGAAAAAGTTTTTTGTCTTCTTTTATTTCTATGTTAAGTTACTCTTAGATTACGACTAACAACTGATATATAGTTGTAGTACCTTTTTTAACAATGCATTTGTCCCATCAAAGAGGTCACGAATGAAAAAGTTTGAGGAGCCCTGGTTTAGAGTATTGAACTGGAGGCTGTCTTGGGTTCTATCTCATTGACTAATATAGGTATACCTTGATTAGTATGGTTAATTTGTTCCAAAGTTTTCTGTACTATTCAAAACTGCTCTGTTCAAGGTCTTATCATAATGCAATGTGTTTGTTTTTCAGCTTATACTCAGTCACATTAATTTGTACATCTGTACTTTAACCATGCTACATCAAAACCTGCACTATTCAAGATGTATATAAGGATTCTATTAAAGTTTGACAAAAAATCACAGCTTTAAAATCCTGCCTTGAGTCTGAAATAGTTACTTATTTACCCCTTGTACCAGAAGACAAGGTTTTAACTTGGGTAAAAGCCAAGAGATTGAATGCTAATTTTTTAGGTAGGCATACTAGCCTTTCCAACTTAGAAAATTGGTATAGTACAACCTTCCTCGTCTTATCTTACATTTGGATTTGTGCTGTAGATACAAAACATCAAAAAATGCTACTTTACTCAAGAACAACCAAGAAATTATTGAAAGAAAGTAAATGAATCTATAAAACTCAGATGATTACAGCATTTTGACCAAAAATAAAAAGATGTCTGATTCATGTTGCTTGCTAAATGATTATAGAATGTAAAAACAACCTGAGCTCTGTGATAAAAAAAAATACCTTACTAAAATTGATTGCCTTTCTTGACAATGGCATAAATCTCAGACTGTAAATCAATTGATATAAACCAGTGTCTGGAAAATACCACAGTACATGGGCTTCTTCATTTGTTGGCACAATCTACCAGTTTGAAAAGAAGAATGTCAGTTGTTTCTAGTTGGATGATATAGAACATCATCCCAACTTTCTAGCAGCTCAACAAATTCAATTATTATTGAATGAACGTTTTGTTTCTGGGCTTATGAACAATAATTAGAAAGTTAAGAATGCAAAAAGAAATACACGAGGCTGCATTTTCATCTGACATATCCACACTTGGACGGAAAATGAACAAAGTCTGGTGGTATCATTAGGTACAGCTGGAGCAACTTGGGTTAGTTGTTATAATGCTTCAGCTTTGAAACCATGTCTGATTGAAGCTTTGTTTGTGGAACGGCTGTTGCTTCTGCATTAGCATATGTATGAAATTATGATTTCCTTTATGAATAATAGAATCCATTCATTGGTGGATGAAAATCTCTTAAATCAGTTGTTTCTATTGTCAAACTCCAGTCCAGTGTTTTTCCACCAGAAGAATAATCCTCACCTATTTTAACTCTTCAATATTTGACTATTCCATCACATTAAACTAAACTGATAGATAAAATTAACAATTCTCTAATGTGATTGGAAATCATGACCAAGTGATCAATGGGCAGCTCTCTCACTGACTGAGCCAAAGTGATATGTCTTACATATTTTTAAAAATCTGTTATGAATATTTTAAATGATTACAAACATTAAAAAAAATGTGATGCTCAAGTTGGTATTTACAGGTTAATTTCATCCTAGTAAATAAAAAGATTTAAGCTAAAAAATATATAATTTTTATTAATTTTCATTAATTTTATACTCAATACAAAAATTGCAGTGATTATCTTCGGTTAGAATAGAAGTCGGAGTCTGCCTCAGCAGCAGCCAGGCTTGAAAATGATAGTTTCACTCGTCAATTAGCACATTCTGAAACCAATTATTCTCATCTTTACAACTCTTTTGAATGAAATATTTGAATTGGTAAGCACTCTGCTCAATGATCAACTTGTTTGGAAACTTTGGCCAGAGCCAGCCCAAGGTACCAGTAACATAGGCAATCACTCAATGCACTAAGTGCAAGACTGGGGTTTTCCAAATAAGAATGGGAAAGTGAATAAATTGAACAGAATAGAAACAATGAAGATTAAAAAATTCTGTGATATGATGTCAGATTTTTCGGGAATTTTTGACAGCTGAATACTTTCTTTCAGGGTGAACAAAAGAGAAACATCGGCTAAGAAAATGCTCATGACCAAAAATTTTGGATTATAGATGAATATTAAATTGCTATTGTAATCATAATCAGTCAGCCCAAAGCACTTTATCTAAAATGAAATAAAAACTATCTGCTTGATTTAATCAAAGTGCTGTATTTCATTATCAAAATCTTCAAGTAAATCATAGTTAAAAGTGGCTTTATATCAATTTATTAAGGAACTCCTACTAAATGCAAACAACATACAATCAGTACTAGATAAGTTGTTTTTTTTTTAATTAGATAAGTTCAAAGTCAAATCCACACATGATAATCAGCAATGTGCAGATGTCTTCTGTCATGTTAAAGGACATAACTGACATATTAAAATAGAATTTCATTATGGTCTGATGCCATAAGAAAAATGCTGAATTTAAAGAATGATAGAGTTTATAAAAAGTAACACAAACAAAGAAATAAATGTTTGTTGTCAAGCTGATTGCAATGCAAATCTCTATTATATACGTACATAAAATGCAACACGTATCCACATATTTTATAAATGCTGTCTTTTTTATGCCGCAGGTAAAATAGTAATTGATAATTTCAGATCAAATCTCATATTGATTTTTTACAATGTAAAGTTTTTTTTATGAATTAATTAATATAACGATGAATTTATGGCAATGAATGTAAATCGTTCCAATTTTTATACCTTTTGATTTCCTCTCAGACTGCTGAAGGGATGCATTTGCAAGTCTAATGGTTTAAAAGAAAAAAATATAATTAAACTGAAATTATGATAGAAATAAAATTTCGGTATCAAACATTTAGTATTCACTAAATTCCAGTATCACAGTTAGTTGGATGATACAAGATATTCATCTCAAATATATGCATCTCTAATTTTCTTAACAAGATGATCAAGAATCTATTGCCTTCATCTTAATTGTTGTTGCTTTTTATGGCAATATTGCAATAAAAAGCAACAAAAAATCAAGATGACAGTAAATAGTAGCAAAAATAAATATTAATGATTTATAATACTTCACCTATTAAAATAAACAAAAATTAAAATAAGAAACTATCATAATTTTTATAAGTATGGATTTGATCATTTCAAGTAGAAATTTACAAAACTTTGCTTAGTCTAATGCAGGATATACTGATTTCAAGCTGGTTTGATTTAAGGCAATGGGCAATAGGCAATAACACCAGTTTGAAATTTGTCTATGTTTTTTCTCCTTAAATGTGATTCAGGTATTATTTTATAAATCAAATTATTACATATTTATTTAGTTTATAAATGAAAAAAAGAAATTCCCATCATACAAGCATGTTATTATAAGTTTTTATTAACAAATATAATATTCATTTCTTTTTTTCTGTGGTTTGAAACTGAATTGAGGAACTCTTAATTGGAGATTTTTTCAAATACAGCCACTTAAAAAGCATAAAACACAAATAATATTCTTTTATCAATATTCAATTTATCTTATATAAATTACATTGAAATAAATTGTTCTATCTTTCACACTATTAAAAAAATAATTAAAAATTGAAATTTTACATAAGGGATTCCCTTTGGGAGTCGAATTTTCTTGGAAATGTCCAGGTTCCATGGTTGCCAGTTTAAAAAGGTATTAATATACAGGCTGCCCTGATTTTATGCTGGGAATGTGTTCTCAGAATAAGTTGCTTGAATGGAATGATTGATAGTTGCTTGAATGGAATCCCTTATGTAAAATTTCACGTGTTCCTTGAATACTTTTTTCCTATATTTCATTTTTAAGAATAGGAATAACCTAAACTTAAAAGGCCTTTTCTCTTCTTTGTACACAATCCATCATATTGATGTTTTCATTACAAGCATTTCATTTCATTCTTTATTTGTCATAAATGTTATGAATTAAATGTACCTTTCATTTGCTCATTTACACACTTGTACATGTCTTTTTTACACCATTTAATATCTGGACCACATTCATACTTAGCGCACATGTTCTTTATATATCTCCCTTCCTCCTTCCAACTTTTCCAATGACGCCCCCGTGGGCCCACTAATACAGCAGGCTCCTATCCTTCAACAAGAATTATACAAAAGCCATAAACCATAATTCAACAAACTGATGACCCCAATAACTATATAAGAACCAGAACACTCATAATAGTATCCAAAAGAGTTATTACTGGACTTGATTTTCTGTCTAAAATTACATGCAATCAATTTTTATATGTGTATATATATATATATATATATATATATATATATATATATATATATATATATATATATAAGGTTTAAACAACAATAAGGCACACAAAGTAATTAAACGAGCCATTGACTTCTAAAATCATTATTTTTTTTTTTGTAATCCTTCACACTGGAGGGTTAAGCATTTAATCGTACAAAAGTATCTAAGAGTAGTTGATTAAAAAATGATTAATTTGAAGGGAGGGCCTGATATGATGAGACCTATTTTTCTTCCAATGCTTTTCCTACGAACCCCTTGCCTTCCAGCATCCTTATGAGGCAATAGCACCCACTTAGAGAATCACTGATGTATGCAATGATTCTGAGGTCAGTACATTTGCCAGGAATAATCACTCCATATTTATTTCCATATTTATATGCAATTAATTGCACATAAAGAGCTCACAAATTACAGTAAAAGATAAATTATGGAATAAAGAAAAACAATTCTTTACAACCATTCTCATCTGGACCATAAATCGACTCCCTTACTTCGTTCTAATTTCTCTATAATAATTGCAGATAAGGAACTTCCTTGGTGAGAATCAAACACACCCTCATTGCCAAATGAAGTGTAGTTTATGCTTGACTTAACTTCTGAACATGCTGCTATTCGTTGCTACGGTAACAATGACCGAAATCGAAAGTTGTATAAAAAACAAAAGAAATTGAAGATAAAAACTTGTCAAAATTTGATGAAAATAATGTTACAATACTTCATCAAATAATATTGAATGGTAACTTTTTGTCAGATAATGTTTAGCAAACTATTATGGCAGACCATTACTACCAAGTAGTGAATTCACTTCTCACTAGGTGCTCCATACTTGTCACTTTGAGCCAAAGGTAAGCTGAGTAAATTGCTATAATAATTGGAGATATTTTCTCAGTAATACATTTTCTAAATGGAGTCTTTTTAGTAGTACTAATGAAGCCTGAATTAGCAAACTTGTCCTATCAGGAGAGGTTATAGGTTTTCACGATGAAGGTGAAATGCAAAACTTTCCTCATTTTCGATCTAGTCTCTTATATGATCATAGATTAAGAGGTCATTAATTCAATGGATACAAAAAGAGCTTTAAAAAAGATATCCAAATATCATCTCTCAAGTTTCGAATCCCAGTGGAACTATCTTCTAGAAGTAACAGTGGGGGCACCAAACCTGAAAGCATTAAAAAACAGCCTGAACAAACTGTGCAAGCGAAAAAGAATTATTTACAATTCTGATGTGGATCTCTATGCATCATCATCTGATTGCCAAACAAGATACAAAACAATTAACACATCTTAGAACCTGGTACAAGACCTTACAAGGCCTTATCCCAAAATACCACCACCACCTCTGTAAGTCCAGGATTACAGATATTGGTAAGAAATTTTTACCAAGTTGAATCCTACAATTATTGAATCTTATAAGTAATGAAGAAAAGCTTATCATATTCTTAAAGGAATCTGTAGTAAGGTTCTTCACTAACCTTATGTTACCTAACTATACAAAATTTGTCATCCACTTTACCACTGAGTTATACTCAATTATTTTTTATTTACGAAACTTACATATGACTGATTTTAAAGAAATATGAAAAGTGAATCTTTAATTTCACAATATATAGTGTTCAACTTTTAATGGTCTGGCTTATTTCAAAACTGTTGCAATTATTTTTTAAAACGATTTTTTCAGTAATTGTACATTGTATTACATGCATGGAAGACAAAATTGGCCAACCCAAGTGATTTTCTTGTGTTTATTTTGCACTAATGCTCTTGGGAAAGGCATAAATCCACTCCTCTTAGCTATACGTAAATAGCAGGGAAGTTGGAACCATGTGAAGCAATTCAACGTTAAGAGACCATTACTTTTAAAGAAAAGCAAACCAGGAGTTGAATCCCGAGACAGTCTAATAGTAAAACTCCACCTCCTTTCTGGCAACTTCAACTGTTAAAAAGGTCACCAGTTGTGACATTTCATCTCACCATTGGAAAACAACCTTGCCATGGAAGTGGGATCATCTTTGTACAATCCCATTTTCGAAATATTTACACACAGGTAGCTTTGAGAAATCTCTACCCAGCCTGAGACATCACTGGAATGATGGTCAACCAACAAAATAGCCAATATATGAGTTGCTATACAAAAGTTCCGGGAAGTTGACTCAGGAAAAGAATTGCTTTCTCTAACACCTCATTTCTACCATCTCCTTTGAAGTAACCTCTAGCCTGCTGTTGGCTCATGAAGGGTAGCAGCCAAAGTCTGTACTTACATTCAGTTTATGTGCAGTTTAAATTCTCTGAATTATTGGGTTGAACCCCATAATCTTCTGTAAAAGCTTTTTTTAATAGCTTTTTCACTTTGTATAAGTTTCAAAAGCATCACACAACTGTGAAAAAAATTTGAATCATGAAACAAAAACAATGTCAAACAGCATCAATGATAGAAAACTACCTTTATTCTCTTTAATTTTAAACTTTATTATATACAAGTATACAAATTTATACATTTTTCAACAGCATCTTATAAGAAAGTAAAGGGTTTTAGTTTTAATATTTTTATTATAGGTAAATGAAATAACATCTTTTCCTGGCATCATTGTAGGTTATAATATATCTTGTTGGGGATTTCCTTTTTTTATGATAAATAGTAGAAGTGGGATCTAGCAAAGCAAGGCTTAGGTTAAATGTTTCTATAAAGAGGAGCTGATAAAGCTAAGCCTCCCTCAGTCCGCATTCCATCATTCATCTGGTCCTTAGCAGAAAAAAAGTCATAATGTATGTTAGAGTGTGACTGGAAATAAAAACATCATAGGAAAAAATCAAAGGAAAATATTTTTTTTATTTTTATGATTTTTTCTACCATACATTAACATACATTTTTCGTGTGACTTCCTGTCACTAAGAAAACATTTTAACCTGTATTGGACGAGGTATTTGGGTGAACGTACCTTTCTCCTCCTCAGAAATTAGTTTTCATTCTATTTTCTATGTGTGCTAACAAGCCTCACCAAAACAGTACTTGGATACTGTTCATTGACCTTCAGCTATGATCTCCTTTGGCTAAGTTCTTGCGGATATCTATGCACTGGTATCAAATTGGACAATAAAGATACACTGTGATGGTATTTAAGGAGTTGAAATAATGATGAATTCAAAGATGATATGAGATGAAATTTATTAAAATGCTTAATTCACAACTCAGTGACACTAAATCAGTTGTTATGAATCTTTACTGAAAACCTTAAAAAAAGTTAAGATGTTTTCACAATTTTTTAATTATAGGAAAATTAATTAAAAAAGCAAAAAACACACATGTTCAATTATAAAGATTAAATCATATCATTTCAGCTTTTTTTTTGTTTAAAGATTAACAAATTAAAAGCCATGAAATTGTAACTGAGACAATCAATTAAAAAAAGTTCTGAGAAATAAATTCTGAAAAAAGATTATAAATATAATAGCCCTATTCTGTCAGTTACACCTGTCTTACTTCTTGACAACTGATAATCCCTTTCTTCCTCAACTTACAACTTCAAAACTTACTAAAATAAATTTTAGGTAAAAATTATGTAATCTTCAATTTTTTTCCAACTGCTAGAAATATTTAGTTTGTATAGAAAATAAAACAATGTAGAGGAATGGTAGAGTAGCAGTAAAGTCAGTGAACAGCAAAAAAAAAAAAAAAGCAGTAACCTGACCAACCTACAAATACCAGGTTCAAATCCAGTCTGCCCTTAAATACAACTGTGATTGATGTTTCATTTTTTGGCACTATATATGTTATCATTAGAGTGAATGAAAATGTTGACATGTTTATTTCTATAATCCTTCACTGGTAATATTATGGATTACATAAACAGCTAGTTGGGAAATAATGAATACAAATTCTATAAGAACTTATACAATTTTTCAAACAATAAATTTATTGTATCTTACAAACAAACATCAGGAGAAATGTAATTTCAGGAAAAAAAAAAAAAATATGGAAAATTCCCCAATGGCTAAGACAAAAAGTATTCATTAATTTGAAAGAAATTCATCAAAAATATTTTTAGCAAATAATTTCTTTTTGTATTTACTTATAAATATACTGTATGATATAACATTTTAATAGAATAACATAGAGTAAAATAAATAATTTTTATTCTTCTTACAAAAATCAAAATAAATGAATGTCTTTTTCTCATTTCTGCTTGAAATATTATAAAACAAAACTTGAGAATGGCAGTGAAACAGACAATTTTTATCAATTCACTCAGAGTAAAGTAAATTGGAGGTGAATTGGAGAATTTTTTCTCAAATCTCAAGTGAAAATACAAAAAAATCTAAAGGAAATCAAATACAAATTGCTCAAGAAACTTACAACGTACTTTTATAACTTATATTTGGTTAATTAATGAAAGTAAGATATAAACTTTAATACTGAATGAAAACACCTTCAGATTTTGTACTTTAATATTACAAGATATTGAAAAATCAATTTTTTTTGCAAAATAAGACAACATCCAGTTCATATACAAATTATGATATTGATGAAACTAATGTTATAACAAAACTTATTTTTAGTTTCCAATCTTCCATACATTGGCTAGGGGTGTTGAATAGGGGAGAGTGGTCAGCATTATGGGTTGAGTGTCTGAATAGCAGAGGGTGGGATCTTCAACATTCTGCTGCCACACCGAGGGGACCGAACATTGCTGTAGCCAAATATCAGGACTAGTATCCAGCATTTCAGTGTCAATTCCAGCCCCCATCTGCAGAGTTATAGGGACATGGGACACTTGAGAATCTTTCGGAAGCAGGGTCCCAGGTTCTGTCAAACTGTTTGAGGTCAATGATTCTGCAGACCATGGAACCAGTACAGGGTCAGGATCTTGCACAAGTTCTGACATATCTTTGTTGTTTTGTTCATCTCTGATTTCAATGGCATAGTCATGGGTCACATTGATAATGTTTTGAAATTCTTCTGTAGAATCACATTGTACTGCATATGAAATAGAATCGTCTCCTTCCTGTTTTTCTTTCTCAGGAACAATAACTACTGATTGGAGATCTGAGGGTAGCATTTCCATGGAATCTCTCGTGAAATAAAGTTGGGTGACCTTCTGAACCCCAGGCAGGGTCCAGGTTTTGGGACTGTATTGCCAGTTAATTGCCCAGTAACATCCTTTTCTATTAATAGACTCAGTTTTAAAGTGGATTTTCCGGAACCATTTTTGGTAAAGTGCGTGACGAATTGAACTCCGCCAACTATTTATAGCCATTTTATCCATGAAACGAAAGTATGGATATTTGTTTTGTAAGGCACTGTATATTTGGTGAACTTGAAGGAGTCCATTTGGGGAATCATTTATTGCTTGAGCAACAAGTTCAACCAATTTATTGGCAGGTTTTAAAAGTTGTGTTCCTTTTGGAAGAATATGAGTATTTCCATGCTGTTCACCATCATTATGGGAAGTTACATAGCAATCAAAATTATTATAGGACCTTCGTTTACCTTTCTTAGAGTTCAAGGAATTTGTGAAGTAAAACTGGGTTTTCTTCAGAGCTTCATCTTCAATTGTGGTGTTAAGGAATTGGACATCATCAAAATCTGTTTCTGGGAGATGGTAGTAATTTTGGTCTGGAAGCAAGTTCATTACATAGATTTTGGCACTTTCATGGATGTAATTCTCTTCGGATTTGGTGAAATATACTTCATTGTAATTCATCATTTTTAGCTGAATGTTTTTCTTGAAATCTA
>OY735230.1:34756869-34859369 GCA_963457665.1 Thysanoteuthis rhombus
CGAATTCTTTTTGGTGACTTTTTCATCTATAACAGCATTTTGAACTCAAGTCGAAATTATCATGCTACTTTTCAATTGTTTCGGACGAGATCCATTAAACTGATGAATTATGTCTGATCGTTGCGAGTTTTAATGCTCCAAAGATTTACAAGATCAGTTCATTATTCTTTTTTTTTTTTTTTTTTTTCGATCTGCGTGGAAGTTCAGTTGACATGGGATTCTCAAGAAGGTATCGATTCTACGGCTGCTTGGTCAACGAACGACCCGGATGACCACGTTACAAGATTCAAGTCCTGATCATCTCTGAGCACAGTTCGGTCGGCTTCGATTGGGTACTTGAGCGGAACATTAATGAAGTTTGGGAATTCTTCGAAAAGAGGAATCTGATGGTAACCCTCAGTGATAGGCGTATCAAAAACTAGGTTTGCATGCTCAGGCACAAGGGACTCGGCCTGGAGACCCCGGTTGAAGTTTTCCGAGATGTCCACCCTGGGAAACGTCAATAGGCTTCCCCCTTGGCTTTCAGGCATCGTCCAGTTTTTAGGACTGAATTTTCGGTTAATTGTCCAATAGCAACCCTTGCTGTTGATTGATTCCTTTTTCAGGTGGATTTTCCGGAACCACTTCTGGTATAGGGCATGACGAATTGAACTCCTCCAACTGTTTATAGCGGATTTTTCCATGTAACGAAAATATGGGTATTTGTTTTGAAGTAAGGCGTAGATCTGGTGCACTTGGAGAAGACCGTCGGGTGAGTCATTAATTGCCTGAGCCACAAGTTCTACTAATTTGTTGGGCGGTTTCAAAAGCCGAGTACCCTTGGGGAGAATGTGCGAGTTATCATAAGAATCCTCCCCATTGCAATGAGTTACATAACAAATGAAGTTATCATAGGACCTCCTCTTTCGTTTTCCTTGAAAGGGCAATGGGAAATAAACGTCCTGATCATTGTTAATGTTCTCGTCAATACGCAAAGGCTGTTTACATTGATTTGACGTTTCTGGAAGGCTGTAATAATTCCTGTCGGGATAAACATTTAAGACGTAAGCCTCAGCTCTTTTATTGATTTCTTCTTCCTCACCTTTGGTCAGCAAATGCTCATCGCTATTTGCCAGTTTCCATTCGATGCTCCGTTTTTTTGTCACATGAGTATCTGCTTGAGGTGACTGCTCAAACTCCTCCAAGATCTTGTAGATATTGATAGTGTCTATATATTCTCCGTTCATGCAATGTGCTTGATCATTTTGGACCGAGTGATTGTTTCCGTATTTCTGAACATTTTGTCCAGCTCCCCTATCCTCTTCTTCTCCTTCTCCTTCAAAACCCTCTTCTTCTTCTTCGTCTTCTTCGTCATCATCATCATCACCATCATCATCACCATCATCATCAACTTCTTCTTCTTCCTCAAAACCCTCTGGTGGCCACCAAATTTCTAATATCTCAATTTCGTCGTTGGGATCTTCTCTGAGTGTGTGTACTTGTTTTCTTTTTCGCTTGCCTGTCATCTTGAGAAGTACGCTAACTTTTTTCTTGAAAAGCAAACTTTTTATAACTCCTTGTAAAATTAGAGAAAATAGACTGACGTATAAAAAAGCTGAGGTTGATTATTTGGATGATATTAGGGAACAAGAATAGTTAAATCTGCTTTAAAAACGGCCCGATTTTAATCTACCAAACGCAGTGATCTCTACGACTTGGCCTAAAACATATGATCAATTTTTCATCTTGTGATTTCCAGCTGCGGAAGATTTGATAACATTTACGATTAAAACTTGAAGGAATTTTTGTAATTCATATACCTTAACATTTTCAGTCGGTAAATAATAGCGTCGATTAGTGAATTTCCTCAAAAATAACTACAAAACGCAGGGTTTGCTACGTGCTTCATGCACCTCGTGGTGACTTAGTAACCTTTTTTTGTTTGCATAAAATAATGAATGCTCGTTTATGATATTCACCAAGTTCTAAGATTTATTTTTTACAAGAAACATATTGTAGCGGCAATATTATCTTTCGTATTCATTTTTTTAGATGAAGCATTGTCAACCGATTAAAAAAAACTTTTACAATATATATCTTTGCAATTAAAGTATATTATTCAAGTATTTATTGCCTATGGAATGTATCCATATTCATCACAATAACATCCAAAGGCAAATGAAACTAATATACTGTTATCATTATTGATTACTTATCAGTCTATACTCCTGTGGTCTACCCTCATAACTTAATTTTTATACTTAATACTTGTAAAGGACGAGCAATAAATGAATTACAGTTATAGTGAAGGTTGAGCTCTTTTTGTTCCCATTCAAACATAAGTACCCTCTTCAATTCTCAACCTTGTTCATTGCATAGGAAGAGTGGGTGGGATTGGAGAAGTGAAAGTTTGGAAAATATGAGGGGAATGAATAATAATCAGAAAGTGTAACGCTCGTATATACAAACAAGCTATCTCTCTCTCTCTCTCTCTCTCTCTCTCTCTCTCTCTCTCTATCTATCTATCTATCTATCTATCTATCTATCAATCTATCTATCTATCTTTCTATCTATCTATCAATCTATCTATCTATCTATTTATCTATCTAAGATGTAAGAAAATACTAGTCAAAAGTTGATGATAATAATGATTGTTGACAACGCTTCATCAAATAGGAATATAAAATAATTAAAAGATAGTATCGCCGCAGCTATTACGACTATTGTAAAACCATTAACAAATATGGCACCGAAAGAGATCGAGTAAGAACGAAGGGCAGGTTCAAGGGTTTGATTTGATCTCACGTAGCTCGGTAAGAATAACTGTTACGGTTAACCAGACTTCCCTGGGAGTGATGTGAGGTCGAGTCTCACCGAGTTTATCTTTTATTTCCGATCCACACTGTTTCACTGTCGTAGACTGATGGCTTGGGTAAAGTTGAGATAGAAAAAAAATTAAGATGAAAGAAAAGACTCTTCAAAAATTGAAGATAATCATACCATTTAATGCTTTTGGAATGTTAAACATTCCAACTACAAGAAAGAGATTAACGAACTTCAGGATACTTGAGGTAAAACAGACTCACTCTTTGTCCTCCCCAACCATTTCTGATTGTGGACCACATTATTGTGAATTTACAAAAATAGATATTAACAAGTCAACTACTTATCGATTTTTGGTAAAGAATGCCAATAATGCAACGTAGAATCTAAACTGGAGCAGCTTCAAGGGATTAGAATCTACTAATATCTTGCTCTGCGATATTCTTTATAGGAAAATGGAAAATGTGCTGTGCGCATTAATGACCTAAGAACTATATACTTATATAATACACCATGTGTATGTCTGTATTTTGTCTGTAAAATTTGTCAAGGAACATAACTATGGAGTGCTAATTATATAGTAGCATCTTTACTTATTTATCATTTTGCAAATGCGTAAGAAATCCAGATTCATTCTGATTGAACACAAACAAGAAAATGCAGAGTAACATAATGTTTTTGTTGTTTTATTCGCACAATACGATTGCAAAATTATGTAAATACTGTCAGCAGTTTTTGACTGCATGGGTAAAATAGAATAGAAGAATAAAAAGGTTGTTGAAGGCTATTGAATGACCACAGCCACCAAAGGTGGCAAAGAATTCTGTCCTTTCTTTATAAGTTCGTGTGTTTGCGTGTTTCAGCGCTGCTGGCCATACCGTTTTGTCGATAGACTTCGACATTGGCATCAATACTCCACTAGACTCATTCTAAAATCATTTTTAGGAAAAAAGCTTTTTTGACACTTTTTGGGCCTTATTTGACCGGTTTATCAATTACACGTTCTTTTCCACTCTGTTCTAGATGTTTTCCTGGGGAAATGGCCAGTGATGTTATAAATAGGATTTATTCTGATCATCATTATTTCTTGACGGACTTTTTTTTTTACATGACTTCAAATTTTGAAGCTACGGTTTGTTCATGTCTAGACTCGTGTCGACATTTAATACCTGAACCCGGGGAATTTTCACGGGTGTTGACAACTAAGATTATACCACACCTCTGCTCCTCTCTAATCCTTTGTCCTTATCTTTTTATTCTCTCCCTTATCCTCTCCAATCTTCGTTGCCCGTCAATGTTTTTATCTAAATGTTATACAGACAGGGATTAGTTTCATATGTAAACTATCTGTTCTTTTGTCCCCTCTTCCTTCCTACCCTCTTATCAAACTACCCAAGCGTCTTTTCTGCAGTCACTCTCTCTCTCTCTCTCTCTCTCTCTCTCTCTCTCTCTCTCTCTCTCTCTCTCTCTCTCTCTCTTTTTTAACTACCAAACTTTTCCTTTGTGTTATTATTGTAAGTAGACTGCGTGATTGAGTGCAGTGTAGAGATCGGTCACCGACTTGAGGGAGGTAACGGGGTTGCTACGAAACGCTCTCCATGTGATCTCCAACTGATTACGGCACCTGATATGTCTAGGTTATCCATCTAAATACTGACCAGGCTTGACATTATTTAACTTCGGTGATAGTACGAGAACCGGTATGATCAAAGCGATTAATAGTGGCGGATTTAAGATAAGCTAAATGTGACCATTTGTTGGGCCCTCAAAAAAATTTGAAAGGCATGTTTCCAAAGTTTGTGAGAACTTCCGGTATCATTTTTTTAACAAAGCTTCAAAAGGCTTCATATAGCTTAGCGCATCGCCAAGTCTAAATCTGGCGTTGGTTACACGGATAAAATACTGAATCAAAGCCAGGGTTTCTTTTTTTTTCAAAACGGTCTTGGGAGCCCCGCGACAGTTACGAGGTCAAATCTATTTTCATAAATATAACTCCCGATGAACAACTATTTTAGTCAAGTTGTCCATGTTAAAAACTAGCACGGAGCCACAGTCGTAGGGCAACGAATGAGGATCGAAATCATTATTGTGGTAATAATCTGCGAAACTAGTTTGTCTTTTTCTTTAGTTTTCATTAGAACTTAGATCAGATAAGTACAGAAACTTGACAGGGAAAACTTGACTTGCATGGACTCTTCTTGTCATGAAAGACCCGAAATGCTGCCTGCAGTCTTATCTACAGTTCGAACACGGTTCATTGATCCTGTTTTCTTTGCTCCTTACCGTTACAATATCTTAAAATCTCCATTTCCCATTGTCCTATCGCGAGGTATCATAACAAAAATGCTTCGTCACTGGCATGACGTGATTGTTGACCCAGAAAACAGTGGGTTAGAAAAACATTTGACCAAACCACTTTCACATGTTGAATTACAATATCTGTCCGAGTAGTAGCACTAAAGCTGTTACCGTCATTATCAATAATGTACGTATTATTCTGGAGTTGCACCACCTCCAAAGAACGTCTGCTTTTTTTCTGTATATTGCAGGTTTATAATATAATCTGAGTCCAATTAGAAACACAACTGCTACAGTCAGGCTTACAAAGATATCCCTGTGCTTTAATCCACACGGACAAGTTTGGCAGTAGGCCAATATAAAGGAGCACTTCAGAAAGATCAAATTAACTGGCTGTTGAACTTGCATACATTCCTACTAATGGATGGACATATATGAGTTAGGTAAAAAAATTACATTTTCCAAGAAGGTTGTAAAAGGCACTCAAAGTAGTTCTTTCTCGATAAAGATTCTTTGTTATTCAATAAAGGTTTTGTTGAAATTTTTTTAATATTGTATCATTGTAGCCCACAAATGACCCGACCAACCAGCAAAGTGGTCTGCAGATACTTCAATCTTTGAGTGCCTGTGTCTATCTATGGGCCTCTATATGTGTGTGAGTGTTTGTGCGCACGCGCGTGCACGCTCCTGGTCATATTTCAGAGGCTACACCCTTGGAAATTTGCAGGAGTACACCACTTAATACCATATAAAAAAAAACGTTTTTCTTTTTTTCCTTTTTCAAAAAAAGTGCTTTTTTGATCTCTGGTCATTTTGGGACTAACAATACCCAAATCTAGAGCTGATATTTTTTTAGATAATTTCAGATGGAAGATCTATTTTTAAAGATAATTTCAGATGAAAAAATCTATTTTTTAGATAATTTTAGAGGAAATTTTATATAGTTAGTTTTAGTATACCCGTAGGCTATGGCGATTCACTTATGTAAGGTGCGATATATATATATATATATATATATATATATATATATATATATATATATATATATATATATATATATATATATATATATATATATATATATATATATATATATATGTGTGTGTGTGTGTGTGTGTGTGTTTTATTTGATAAACTGGATGAACTTTTCTGCCGAAACTAGAAGTTTTTTTCTTAAATCACCCAGTGAGAATTGAACTCATTATCAACAGCTTCGGCTAATTTCGCTCTGATGCCTTTAAGAAAATAAATAAAAAGTTTCCTTTGAATCCTAACAAACACAGTAAAATCCGTTTAGCTTTGGATGTTGAAATTTTTCCTGAATGTAGCCACGATTTTCTTCGTTTTGAACAATAGTTCTTCGCCATCAGTATGGGGCAAAATCCCACTCTCACTCTGTAAAGAGGTGTGGGTGGCCTAACGGTTAACAGCAAAATAGAATCAGCCAACTGGGTTCAAACATCAACTGTGACAGATGGCTTTTACTTCGTACCAATGCCCTTGGGATAGGCATGAATCCATCTCTCCTCCCAGATACGGGTGAGTAGCACGGTAGATTCAACTTTTCAGCCTTGGTTAACGACCAGTTTAGGAGACGGATAACTCTGATTCAAAAAACTGGGGATGTCCAACCCCTCATCCAGTAATATAAAAAAAAGAGTATAAAAACAGGCGGACGAAATGATGTGACCGCTGTCTTCCATTTCTCTATTATACCTGAGTACAGGTGGAAGATTTTTTTGTAAGAGAGAAAAAAGAGGAAGACGAATTTTTCAACGTTAATTCCCATGAAGGTCATGTGAAATTCATTTTCCTGGCTTGTAAATTTTCCCTTGGGCTTGTAAATGACGTTCTACAATTGAATTATTGTGCAAGAAATAAATAGCCCATTAAACTTCAAAAACACTTCTAAGATTTAGTTTACATTGTAGAATAGATAGCGTTTGGAACTTTTGTATCAACATAAATGATAGCAGCTATGAATTGGCTTTTAAACGATATAACACAAGAGGGGTAAGTTTTGTTAGGTAAAGGGAAAATATCAAAGGGTAAAGAGAGTAACCTCCCTTTAATTGTGGGTACACAGACACCGGCGGTGTCGTCCAAGAACATTGCCAAACATGTGCACAAGGCCTTATCCGGATATGGTTCAAACTTCAATCAAAACAAACCATTAATTTCAAGGTTATTTTACGTTAAGGAGAAAATCAGAAATGAGTCTCCCTCGTCTCTCCTCTAATTTTCTGCGAAAGACCTTATTTTATTCGAGTAATTGTCGTAGTTACAAGGGCAATGAATGGGGTCCGGTGTTGTTACCGCGGCGGGGTCTGGCTCGACGCATGGAGTGTACTTACAAAGTTGGAGACAGTGCAAGTTTATCAAAGACTTTTAGTGCCGAGGATTTACAGACTTTGGCAAATTTGACCCTGGATTTTAACCCCATCCATTTGGACCCTGTATTCGCTAAAAATACTCGTTACCGAAAATGTATTGTGCATGGGGTCTTGTTGAATGGGTAAGTGAAAAAAATTAAATGCTCCGATTGTGCGCGCGGGCGCGTCCCCTACTTAAAAAAGGTCAAGTCTTATTTATTTTCTCATTTCTTTTTTTAAACCTTAGTCATGACTTTTGAGACACCTTCGATATAAGTTTACTATTCATTCATTATCGGTAATCTATCAATATTTAGAAGAATGTGGCGTAAGCAATATTCCAAAGCAATTTGTACTAAAATATCTATGTAGACAATTGTGACCTTTCCCATTCCAAAAAAAACCCACTTCTCCAATGAATGAATGGCTTTTGTCGAATTCAAAGTCAAAGAAGCAGACGACAATTTCAACATTTTTTTCCACTGAATAGTTTCGAAATGGTTGAAGGACGTTTTCATCACTCTAAAAATACTGACCTTCACCCCAACCACTCTAAAGAAACGAAAAAATACACACACATACTAACCCTAACTTATCCTTTGTATCATCAAGATTTTGCTACTCTTTTCTTTTTTGTTTCTTGAACCACTTGAAAATATCCAATATTAGTACTATTTAAAAAATGGAAAAAAAAATGAAAATGCTTCTCTGAGGAATTTTGTTGTCTGCTTTTTTAATTCTAACTTTGGCTGCTGGAGTGGTGGCCATTTCAAAATGTGAGAGGAAAAAAAATCGCCATAATTCCTGGAGGTTTATGAGCCCTTAATAGAAATGGTGTCTACCCAAGATGTTAAACTAATTTTCAAGTATGGTTTTAAATTAGGAAATAATGCTGCTCAAGCTGCTGATAACATGAACAAAGCATTTGGAACGAACACTACTGTCCAGTGTTGGTTCAATAAGTTTAGGTCTGGAAATATTGACACTAATTATAAACCTTAAGGCTGGCCCAAACATATTCTTAAATGATGGATAACCGTAGAATCAACCAACAACCCACAAACAACAGTCTAAGTACTTTCTTGAGATTTCAGGACTTCCATAGTAACCATATCATGTTGTGGAAAATTTTTTTTTTTACTATTTAAATTTTAGATACTTTCAATCCATTAGACTACTACAGCTACCGGGAAATTTGATTGTTTTTGGGGGGGGAGGGGAAGAAACTTTAAGATTATACAGAGGGTTTCTTTTCCAATGTAATTGATGATAAAGTGATCACTTGCTTTCTGCTATTTTCTACAGAGCTGCAGCTTACATGAAACCTTGATGACAATTTTTTTCATAAACTCGAATTTTGACCTAAATTTTTCCCTTCCTTTTTTTCTCCCTAGTTTGGTGTCTGCAGTTTTTGCCACTCATCTACCAGGACCAGGCGCTGTTTACCTTTCCAGTACGTTAGTTTTCCCAAATCCATGTAAGTGTTTTTAATCAATTTTCTTTTTTTTTTCCTAATAGTTCTCTAGCCAAACTTCTCCTTCATCAAACCTAGATTTGATCATAAATTTTCATTCACTGTTACTATTTTTCCTGTTTTCATCAATTCATGGTACTTAAAATACATGGTAGATATATATTGTAAATTCTAACGGCACTATCTAATGACATGCATTCTAATGGCATATTTGGTTTTAGATTCTTGCAAGACTGTCAGAAATTAGTTTTCAGCAACAGCACATGTAGATTTCTGTGCATTATTTTAAAAACTAAAATTAGTAAACCCCTAAAATAATGCCACCTAAATTAATTGTTCCTGTTTATTTTTTTATTCTTTTAAACTTACTATTCCTTCAATTTTGCATTAAAATTTTGCCTGTCCAAGGTATTTGTTGAAAGTTTAGTGTTATGTTCAACAAATAATTAATTACATACCATCATGTACATGGTTAGCATAATTAGTTTTGGGTTTATTCATTTCATTTGCTGATCTGTAACCCTATATGTGGCATCAGACTGTGGACGAGTAATAAAAAGTCAGTTTTGTCTGTACTTTTTGGCTTCCCATTAATAATACACTTCATGTAAAATTCACCCATTATAATGACATTCCTTGAGGATGCCGTAATAAGGGCAGTCTACTGCATAAAATGTCTATTAGAGGTAATACTGTCCCCCCCTCACTTCCTAAGCCACTTTTGAGCTTTACAGTCACTAAAATTACCTCCACCAAATGTTATACGCATTCTACCAGCTGCTTCTATTCCACATTTGAATTTGCATAATTGATTATCTCTTGTAGCCAGCTTTTGAGTCATGGTTATTTCACCCATTTAGTATGCTCCTCTGAAAGTTATCTGGTGGTAAATGTGTTTTGGTTCCAGGTCTGTGAAAATATTTACATTGCCTTTCAAAGGATTTATTTTTAAAACTTGATGATAAAAAAAGTTAATGGAAAACTGCACGAACTTTTTGGCCCACCTGATATATATTCGATTCTTGATGTTATATTTTGTAGTATTTGTTGATGAACCTGTAACAGCTGAAATAGCTGTGACTGATATAAAGGGAATGGTTATGACCTGTGCTACTTTGGTAACTGCAACTGAACGCAATGAGGTAAATTTTCAAGTCTTTTTTTCCCCCTAACTTCTTTGATAAGTTTTAACACTAGAATAATGACTTTTTTGATAATTTTCATGTTGGGAGAAGTGCTTTTTTTTCTTCTTTTTTCTTTTTGAAGCTTTCAAAACTTCACAGTAATTAACTCTTAGTTTCATATAAGAAAATTTAGTTGTCAGTTACAAGGGGAATAACTACTGGTCAAAGTTGCCTCTCTTCCAATTTTAGGTGAATTTCTAAATTTATTTTTTATTCTGTCTGACATAGTAAATTTGACAAACTTTTTTTCCTCCACAAAAGAGCTTCACAGTTTATAATGTTATGACTTAACAGGTTGTTTCCAAGAGTGTTCAAGACAATTGCAGCAAATCAAGAATAATCTGTTTTGGACTCTTTGCAACAGAAATAATTACCTCAACCAATATTGAGCCGCGGACAATTCTGCTTTCTTCACACTTTGCGCACTTTGAAAAATGTAAGGGTCAAATTAATGATCAAACATTGACGGAACTACAAATTTAAAAAAATTTGCTCAAAGACCACTCAGTGGAATTGGAAAATTCACAACAACTTCAGTCCCGGAATAACCTTATCAATCATGTATACAAACAAGGACAAATTTTATATTTGTAGACTTCTTGTGGTTATGGATTCCAATTTTAAGTTTTGTTTTTTGTTTTTTTCTTCATCTGAAGAAGAATTTTTTTTCTTTTCCCACCTCTGTCTTCAATGAAACCTGAACCATTCCTTCTCAAGGAAGCTGGTCACACACAATTTTTGGTTGGAATCAACTGTAGGAGTCTTTGAGAGAAAAACTTTAATTCTTCACAAATCCATTTTTTTTTTTTTTTTTAATAACTCTTTTTTTTCTCCCTTTTTCTTTCAGATTGTGCTGAAAGGCGAAGCTCGGGTGCTTGTACCCAAATCCAAAATGAAGATTGTCGACGTTTCTTGATGAAGTCTGATGATTAGCTTATTTATTGCCAAAAGAAACAAAATAATTTGTATTTTTAAGATGAGGTATTTCTATTATTGTTAAGATGAAGAAAATCTCGACAATATTATATGATTATACAATAAACACTTGACAATAGTATATCTTAGGGATTATATGAAATCTCTGAACTATTGTGGCCTTGTGTCAAACTAAGTTAAACTTTATGAATATCAAGTGTATTCTGCTTCAGGATTTACATTATACATACAACTTATTTTGACACAATAGTAGTGGGCACCTAGTGAGGTTCAAACTCATTACAGTAGTAATGGTCAGCATCACAAGCTTCTTAACTATTACTACATTGATTGTAAAACTAGGGATTTCTTGAAATTACTGAAATGTTCAGGCATTTCTCAAAATCACCACTTTCACACCCTTAGTCTAACAGACATATAGTAACATTTACATCTTTATGACAGTGTTCAGTGGAAAGCAGCCCTGAACCATCACCAAAAGGAAGATTAGAAACTAATTAGAATATAATATATATAATAAGAGCCGTGTGTGTCACATTGATGGTACAAGTAGCAGCCAAGAGCCTCTCTCCTTTCTTACCCTCTTATTAAACTACCTAACTTTCTTTTTTCCCTTCCTACTTTCTCCCCTCTCCATTTCTAGTGTGTTTGTCACACTTATAGTAACAGCCATCAGCCAAGCATATTGTTGTAGACTTATAATAAATGTCAGTAAAGTGATGGGTCATGGAGTAGTGAGGATCACGTTGATTTATTTGGAGAAACTCCTTGTAAAATAATTTTCATTTGAAAATCATTCAAGATTGTGTGATTAGAGTTCATTGAACAAATAAATCTATTTTTACTTCTTATACATTTTCTTTATAATTGAAGTATTTCTCTTCCTCTTTTATATGCGGGTGGATTCAATAAGTCCAAAGCCTGACACATATTTTGTTGTATGTAACTATAAGCGCATTCATTCATATGCTTGGAAATAGCATTTTGAGAGATTAATTATCTGTTGTGTAAAATAAATGTTTTTTTTAATCATTAGGCTTTGGATTAATTGATGTACCTACAACATCAGGCATGTCTAAAGAATTTTGTAGTACTTGTCTCTCCAATCTTTGGTCTGGTACCTTACAACTAGAGATTAGGTAAAATGAATTGTAAAAATAGAAGCTTTTTAATGAATTCAAAAGAGTTTATTGACCATTTTACTAGATGAAGATGAAGGAATTCTTTTTATTAATTTTGACCAGTTTTTACTTTTATTTTTAGTTGTTTTGGGTAGAAAAACTTGAACTCTTCACAAATCTATTTTTACTAATAAATGACTTTTTTCCCCTCTTCCTCTTTTGTTAAAAAGCTAAAAAGAAAATCAAGAAACTAGTCAAAATTTATAAAAATAAAAATGTGTTAAAATGCTTCATCCAAAACTAAGTATATGTAATAATGAAAGAAATCTGTACAGAATAATGAGGCTGTCAAATCAAAAATTCAAAAAAGCAAATTTGAGCAATTTTGTTGTACAAGTTCAAAATGGGATGTAAGCAGTAGAAATCGATCACAATATCAACCAATTATTTCATCAGAGGACCATCAACTAACATGCAACTCAACATTGGTCCCCAAAATCCCAAAATGGAGACAAGAGCCCTGAAGATGTGGACATCTTTTTTTGATTGATGAAATTTTATTGAAGTGAGCCAACATAAAATACCAACATGAGAGGTTGTCGAGGAACTAAACGTTGACCATTCAACAATTGTCTGACATTTTTACCAAATTGGAAAAGCAAATAAGCCCAACATGTTGCCAAATAGACCCTGAATGAAAAAGCATGCATGTAGCATGACCTTATAGAAATTGAATGAGCCAGGCTATTCATCTCTAAACCCCCCCCCCCAGCTTATTCACCGGACCTCTCTGATCAACTACCTTTTTTTTCCAAGCATTTCGACCAAAGAAAGGTCTTCAATAATTAAACAGCAGCTCTAATCACCTTCAAAGATTTCATTGGTTCTAAGACCCCAGAATTCTATGCTTCCTGAATAAATAGACCAGTTTTTAGATGACAAAATGTGTAAATACTGGAGGTTCTTATTTCAATTGATTATGTCTGCACCAACCTAATTGCATATCACAGTCCAATGTTTATTCTAACACAAGCCACATAGCCCCAGTATCACTGTATGGCAAATGGTGTTTGCAAGTCTATGAAGTTGTGGACTTGAATCAAAAATAATTACTGGTGTATTCTTATTTATCTTTGTTTCCTGTCAATTGAGCGGAACTGATGTGATTTAACTCCAACACAGACCACAACAGCCTGATGACTTGCCAATTGGCCAGGGGTACACTGATGATACAACGTCAAAATTTTAAGCATTTGTATACACTGGGGGAAGCAACTGGACAGAATTCTAAAAAAATAAATGAATAAAACTGTCAAGATTTTTTTAGACATGGTCCTCTAGCAACTATTGGGTCAAGCTGTACCAAAACAGAATTCTATTTCTTTTAAACACATTCAGTGCTAAAGGACATCTATTATATTACATCCCCTTCTTCAAAATTGCACCTTGTCATCATTTTATCCCCTGCACACTGGTGAGGGATTAACAAAAAAGCCCTAAAGTTTGAACTACAAAATGATATAAGTTATTTGAATTCAGAGATTAAATATTTTCACTTGATTTTGATGACATCCACTCTTCATCTTGTCACAACTTTCTAGATCAAATACCCAAAACTTGTGATTCTCATCCTATGTACAAGGTGCTGCATTTAGCTCCCAGGGACACTATGGGATATTTAAAAAATACTTATAATTCCATACAATCATAATTCAATACATGATATATGGTGACAATTATAGGAAGTGACATCAAATCGGCACATTGCAAATCATTCTGTCTATCTAATATTGAACTTTACCATTTCACCTCTAGATTGCACTCTGTCGGTTGATAAGTTTTACATTCTAGATAGTTCTAGAACTGTGTTGAACATTTTTGGGAAATAGCTGTTATTTATAAGCAACTATTGAGTCTCCAAAGTATCAATGAAGATTGAATCTTCTGAATGGTTGTGTGATGGAACTATTGAGTTGCTTGAAACAAAGTATTTCTTCTGAATGGAGGTGCCGTCAAAAAAGATTATACATTAAAGACACCATTAATCAAAGGAATGTTTGGTAAGCTCTACTCTAAACAGTTGAAGGATATTCAACCTCGGAAGTCGTGATAAAATGAGGAAAGTATTAGTCAAAAATGAATACAAAACAACAAATCCAAATTCACTTAGAGTCATTTTATTTTCTACTAGCGTAGTACCCGTAAAAAATGGGATTATTTACAGATGGCTTGGCACTTCTACCTAGGATCAGAATATTCGTGCGCTCTGCTTAGGATCAAAGTGTTATTCCATGGTCCTCTGCCTAAAATCAGAGTGTAGTATCTGTGCATTCACTGAAAAGTGTTACACAAAAACAAAAAATATGTATATATGGATACACATTGTGATATATATTCGTGGATTTCCACTTCATTAAATCAGATTATTTTGGGGATCCAATTCAGCTCTTTGATGGACAGAATTTGTCATTTAATGGGGCACAAAATTTGTCATGTATTGGGGGAGTGCAGAATAAAGCATCTTTTGTAATTTTCTGCTTTTTTTTTTCTTTTTTTTTTCTTGTTTTAACTACAACTACTTAGTACATTTCTTTCTTCCTCTTACATTCATTCAAATGTCAGTATTGCTTCAAAAAAGGGACCTGGTAGAGACTTCATAAATTTTACATCCAAGTGTCTTGAACCGGTCTACAAGAATAATAAAAGGTTGAATTGGCCATAGTAGTAACTACAGGCTTTTTCTTAAGAGGGAGAGAATATATATATAGAAGGTGTCACAAAATTAACACCAGTTCTGTATAAGGGAAGCAACTCAGTATGCCTAAAATTACTAATAAAAAGTGAATACTCTTGATTATCAAGTTGCTTCCTGTAGAGCCAGCTTTAATTTGGGGATGATTCGGGCATGACTTTTGTGACACCCTGTATATCAGCGTGGGTCGGATGTTTTGATTCTTTGCTGGGGTCACGATCAGAAGGATCTTGGTTGTTTTTCAGCTTCTCTGTTCAAATGTTCTTTAGATCAAGAACTTGCCGATAGAATTCTGTATCTTCTGGGTTGCTCTTGCACATCACTGCATTGTTTGGTGGAACCACTTTATGGTAACTGTAAAAGACAATGAAACATATTCCTTCATGAACAATTTGAATCCTGCAGATTGAAAAAATGATTTCTTAAATCAACGTTTCTTAAACTTGTAAATGAAAATGTTTTAGGAATGGATGAAACAAGTGTGGATAAAATTGTTTTAGGTCTGAATGTAACATGAAAGGTGAATAACTTGACTTACTCAGATATTTATATTTTTCTATCCTTAAAAAAGTAATATTTATGGTAAACATGTACAATAAAAAATTATTTCTAAAATGCTAATTCAAAGTTATAAGACTGTTGTTTGCTAACATTATATGAATTAGGAAAATTCTGATGATTTTTCTGTTAATTTTTTGTCACTCCTAATTCTCTCAACATATTTTTAGGATATTAAAAAAACATGAATAGAATAAACACTTGAGAAATGAATTAATTTGTGCTTTTTGCCTATGATACCAAATTTATTTAGTATGAAATTATACTCAAGCAAATAAGATGAAAATGATCAAAAACAAGGAAGTTTAGTCAAAAGTAAATGAGATTTTGTAATAGAAACTTAAGGTTGAATGATATTGAAATAGTTTAAGAAATAGTTTTGAAAGACACTTTGTCAAAATTTACCAACTTAAAAGAGGAGAAGTCTCCACACTCCTCTTCATCTAATAATTAATTATCTACACCTGGAAAAAACATCAGTCAAAATACTTTCTTTCAAGAAAAATAATCATTGATATTTCATAAATATTTCTCTCATCTTAATTTTAGTTGCCTTTAATTGCAACTACTCCAACCATCTGTCCAAGACAGTGAGTAAACAGCACTGATTGGAAATAAAGAATAAGCTCTGTACAATAATGCTTCATCAAGTAAAAAGTAATATTACTATCAATGTAATTCGTGTTCATAGAAACAATAACAAATATAGTGCCAAGTGATTAGGAAATAATAAAAATGGATATAAGGGTTAGCTCTCCCAACCCTCATATTTCAGGCAAATCAGTGTAATTTTGGAAAAAACATGGAAAATTTGGGGCAAATCAAGCCTTTTTATTTCCTTTTAGAAAGAGTTCCCCTACGCCTATGCCTGTGCAAGGTCAAAAAGCCTGTGAGCATCTGTAGAAGTTGATGATGCAGAAAATGCTTTTGCTTTTGAGACTATCATTGATTTTTTTATATACTTTATGAAATGAAGCTCAGTTACTTTTGACAAAAATTGTATAGTAATAAAAAATGATTCATTCGGAATATTGATTTTTCATATAATTTATTCATTATCATTTTACCCTATATTGTGTATAGCGTTAAAATTTTGCAGCACGGCATAATTTTTCCTTGTGTGCAGCTTAAACGGACCCCTGCCTGGGTCATCTTACTCTTGTATTCTGTTAGTGGTTCAAAACAGCTTGTAGATAGTCATGGGGGCTGCAATGATTGTCCTGGAATGATTGATTAGATATCTCATGAAAAACATCTTAGTCCTGGATCTGCTTTACAACTGAATCATGCCAATTCATGGATAGTGATGAAAGCAGTTAAAACAATGATTGCCCTGGAACAGCTGACAAGATTCAGTGGGTGCAAAAATTATCTGATAAATTTCAAAAAGTTCATTTCAAGATACTTATATACAGCTCCAAAATTGACAGAATCTGGACCAAAAATTAATATGACAATACAATAATACAAAAATAAAGGGATATTGAAACTAAATTGGGCACCAAAAATTTTATGCAAAAATCAGAAATCTTAGATCCAAATTCTGTCTGCTACATATTGAAGTAATATTCAAGCTGCATGTTGAAGTAATCTTTTTGAATTGTATCAGATAATTTTTGTATCTCACCAGAAATTTTGTTCTCCTACGTTCTTACTCTGGCTAAGATTTCAAGACAACTCATGGATGAAGGCAGTTTAAGCAGTGATTCTCTTAAAATGGCTTATGAAATATTCAATCAATATGATGTCTCACAAAAAACCTCAGTCTTAAGTGGAACAAATTCAGAACAAAACTAGCTTCAAACAAGCCATTTTGGCTATTGAAGCCACTGACAATCATACAGAGATTTTATCTCTAATCCTGCCACCACTGCTTTTATTCTTACTTTCTCTGACTTCTGTTGAATAGTAGTAATACTAGCAGTATGAGGCACTGCGATAAGATATTTTCATTAATTTGTGATTTAAAAATGTAAATTCTGGAAAAAAAAAAAGTAGAACAATGAATATATTTTGTCTCAGAGCTTCAAACAAATGAAAAGACTTGTCAGAATTAATAACTGAAACTTGTATAATAATCATTACCTCTGCCAGCACTCATGTTTGACTGTCTCTCTATCTGTTTATCCATACTATATCTCCTAAAGTTCTAAATGAATTTCATTGATATTTTGTGGCAGGATGGGCTATGAACCAATACATAATTGATCTAATGTTTCGACAGATCCAGGAATTTTTTTTTCTATTTGATCCCGGGATTTGTAACCTGATTGTTCAGTTTTTAGTGAGAATAGCGTTGGTGAAGGTATTTGCTCTTTGAGTACTTTTTAGTTTGTGTCAGCATTTTGTTAAAAGGGAAGCCAATAAGATTGTCTATTCATTAGGGCTTCTGAGAGGAAATTCAAAAGGCTATAACCCTCTTAGCACACCATATTACATTTGCTTGCCGGTACATGATAGTCAACCTATTCTATTGATGGATGTATCATATCAACTTGGAAATTTCAATACACAGTTCTACCCAAGAAACTGTCAGGCTTCTCTATAGTCATTGGGCCCCAGTGCTATGCGCAAGCTGTTCCCCCTCCTCTCAAATTAATGAGAACTCAAATGTTGTCATTTGTATGTTAATTCGATCATATTGTAAGATTAGACAACTCGAGAAGGATTAAACGCATTCATTAATCTGTTGTTTTTAAGGATTTTGTTTTGTTCATTCCTATTCATAGAAATCTGATTCTTTCCAGTTAATTATTTGCTGTTTTTAATCCATGAATCAATTTGATATAAAATGATAATTGAGTAAAACTCGTCAGCATTTTCATTTCAAGAGAGCAGACATTTCTGCCAACACCATGCACTTACAGAAAACTGAAAATGATATATAAAAACAGGAAAAAGAACCCTATTCTCGCAATATGTACAGATATTGAGTTACTTCCCTTGGAATTTAAACTTGGCATTTTTATTAACTTCGTTTTTAACCTCTTTTGATGCAGAATAATGCAAATATGTCTCAATCAAAAGCAAATTCCAGGATCCACTCAAAAAGTTTAATCACTTCTTTTGTAGCCCATTGTCAACCCTTCCGCAAAATTTCATAAAATTTTCTCAGAACTGTTGGAGATATCGTATGAACAGACAGACGGGCATATGCGAGTGAATACCTCTTCATATGTGGATGGAAGTGAAGTGAATAGGATTGAGGAGAGTGAATAAAAACGTGGTGAATAAGGAAAGACAAGGATTCTGAATATTAAAAGGTTTGAATCAGAGGGTAAAAATTTTTAGTTCAATTTAAAACTAACGTATTCGCGGGCGTCGAGAACTCTCCGGCGACAAGGACGCACCCTAAATTTGACTCGCAAAATGTTGAGGTCGGGGGAGGGAAATAGGATAGGCATATGAAAAAGTAATCTTTGGCCTGGAGGACTCGGGTTAAAATTCTGTGACTTATTTCAGAAAAAATAGCGTCTTTGACACCGGAAATACTATGGCTTAAAATAGTCTTTAATCAAGTTGTCCGTTTATATCAGATGACGTATTTTCATTTCAAATTTCAGAGGTTTACTTTCATTGTATTTTCGTTGATTATTTTCACGTCGAAGTAATAGTAATAGTTGTAGACGACAGAACAGTCTCAAATTACGTAAATTTATTAGAGATTCTCTATCCTTGGATGTCCGTCCGGCATGGAAGATCCCACAGGCAGGCAAAATTCAAATTCAGTCAGACAAAGGCAGTGCCTGTTCAAAAGTTGCATGAAGGGGTCGGACTTCATTGATGAGGAGCATCCTTGCAACATGGCCTGCTAATTGCGATTTGAGTTTCCTAATGGATTTTATGATATCTCTGACTTCTGTTTTTTCTCGTACGCTGTCCTGTGATCTCTCCGTGTGATGTTAAACACGATCCTCTTTTGGGTGCATTGCATGGTTCTTAGGTCGAGAGAAAATCCTTTGATTGGTTTCATGTTTCAGTTGAATGGGTGACTATCAGAAACATGCATTGGTTATAGACACCACTCTCCAAAACTATTGGGATCTTTTTGTTCTTAAATGCTGAGCTTGCTCTATCAAAATCACGTAAATCTAGGGCGATTCTTTGTTTAATTGTTCTTTTCATGTTGTCGTTGTCCCGAGTAAATGTAGTGGTCTACTTTCTTTAGCTCTCCGTTTTCGATTTTGAACGTTGTGCCCTCAACATATTTGTTGCACATGACATTGGTTTTCCTGAATTTCATGTGAAGACCCACTTTCTTGCTTTCTTCATTCGGCATGTCTAACATTACATGGTTTCTCAGCGAAGTGGACGGTGTCTTCAGCAAGTTTTAGGTTGCTTAGGTATCCGCCATTAGTTTTGATCCCTTTATTTAGCCAGTCTAAATTTCGCAAAATTATTTTCGAGGAGAGCTGTGATGAGCTTGAATTAGCTGGTGTCGCCAGGATGAAAGAGGCCATAGAACAAAGACTGAGAAGTACAAGACACAAGCCATCAGTTCGAGGATTTCCCATGCGTTACTCTGTGGGAGGTTAAGCAAGTCATTAAACTGCCAAAAAAAAAAAAGGAAAGGCAGCTGGACCAGATCACACCCCATAGACCTAATAAGAAGGCTGGTAAAATCCTCAGTAGGGAGCTAGCCCAACTATCAAATAAATGCCTCAAACAGAGTAAAGTCCTAGAAGATTGCAACACTGCAATCACTACACAACTATTTGAAAAAGGTACTTGACCATTGATCAGAGCCTTTCGGTGAATCAACTAAAAGAGAAAACAGTACAATACAAATTCCTTCTCTCTATAGCATTTGCTGACTCAGTGGAAATCCAAAAGGTCATAAAGGTAATCATGCAAAAAAGAGTAGACCCCGTATATGTCGGGATACGGGCTTTCCCGTTTCTCTCCTCTCGGCTTGGCAATATGTGAAATAGACTAAAAGGTGGATAACACCCGAAGTGGTATCACTCGCTTCCCCATTCTCGCTCACAACACTTGGTAATCCTAAGCCGTAAGCGGTCTTAGCACAGACTAGGCTCGACGTAGCTTAACTTTGGTGATAGTACGAGAACCGATGTATCCAATGTGATTTGGTCGTAAGTCTGCGGCTATATAACGAACCAAAATGATTTTAACCCACTGATGGTTCTTCGTGGTCAAATCAAAAAGTTGTCGGCCATATAAGGCAGACTCCCAAGGATTACAGGATATGAATTAAAAATAGCTACATCTTCATTGTTTATCCATGGTGAGTAATTAATTGTCGGAGAATATAAAACCTGAGTGTCGCGATAAAAAAGCAACAAAATAATATGAAAAATAAACTAGTCGAAAAGTTATAATGAAAATGCTTCATCTAAAATTTATACAACTTACATCCACGACTTAAATTCAGACTTGTCTGTATAACCACTGGGTGTAAACAAACAATAGGGCGTAGTGAAATTGGATAAAGAAATCTGTAAATATATGATTGAATTTCGCCTGCTGATGAGTCACAGAGGTAAAATCGGTAACGTATCGTCCATGTCAGACGGTATCCTAAGAATGAGGGACGTGAGTTCGAATCTCGTAGGAGTCATCTTCTTCATTTCCGATTAATGCTGCTTCCTCACCGGTCGTAGAAAGTAAATATGATCTGAGCGTAGCGATAAAACTAAAGATATCCAAAAAAAAAGATAAAATAAAATAATGCAGACCAGCCAAAAATATCATCTAATCCTCATCATTTTTTCTTGTCGCTCGCAGTCAAGTCAATTCAGACGGTTCAGGGATGTGGGACTTTGGCTGCGTTCTTGAGCATTATTCAATGATCGGTCAAATCCGAAGAGGATTACAGGTATCGTCAGGGTATGCTCTCTGCGTGATCTCTAGCTTCTCACAGTACCCGATATGTCCAGCTGGTCACCCATCTTGGTACTTGCCAGAATCTACGTTGCTCATCTTCGGTGATCATGCGAGAATAGGTGCATCTAACGCGACTCGGCCGTAAGCTAGGTTAATAGTAATAAAACTCAAATTTAAAGACAGAACTTTCGAAAGCTTGGTCTAGGTCATTGACCGCGTGCTTGAAAAAGTTTCCACTCAAAGTTAATTAAAATGAATTGCCAGCTCTGTCCTAGATTATTTGTTCCATTTGCATATAAAATGAATACATAGATTAAATAACTATTATGGAACAGAGGTAGCATTATTTAAAAATAAATGACGTTGGAGAATTTGATCTCATTCTCTTCGAGGTAATAAATTTGAGCTTTGAGGATTATCGCAATTCCAACTCGATTGCTTTCTTAATCCAACACTTCCTAATCGCAGCAAATTAATTGAAAAATCAGCGCGAGGACGTTTTTCTCTCAGAGTTTGATTCTGTGATTAGAGAAATGGACTGGCAACTCAGAGGTCTGAGGTTCCTTCAGGGAGACATACTTTTGTCAAACTTCATTCCAAGCGGTTCGATAAGCCGTGGTTCAATCCACTGCTGATTCATAAAAAATTTAGGACTTTAAAAATGGTTCTTGGTGCTTTTCCGCTTAGCACCCAGCACAAAGACACGGATTCAGGAATCTCTCCCCAAAACTAAGGGGTTACACAGCCAAATTACGTTGGATACGTCGGATCTCGTGGGATCACCGAGGTTAAGCAACGTCGATCCCGGTCAGTACCTAGATGAGTGGCCATTGGGGAATACCGGGAGCCGTAACTACAACGATGCTTCGACAAACCTGGCAATTCGGAAGTGAATATAACAATAACCTGGGTGTACTTAACGCCGCTACACCTTCGGATAAGGGTATAAGTGGAGACTGAACTGGTCCGCTGGACGTTAACCATCGCACTATGGTGATATTAAGTAGCTGAATACAGCACACGGCTGAATAGAGGCAAAAGGGTTATGTGGCAACAATCTTCCAACAACCTTGATGAATCAAAATTTGTAACACTGGCCTTTAACTGAGATTGAACATAACCTATGTCTTTGAAGGGAAATCCACAATCATCCCAGCCGCGAGCAAACCTACGTACTTACTGACCTCTGCTCTGTCTGGTAGAGGGTCATATTAGTTAATTACTGCGAAAAAAAATTACGCATATATTTAGATTTAGATTACACTGAACTATAACTTATTGATTCTTTCACTATTTTCCTTTTCTTTTTAACCAGCTCAACTCAGACTGTCGAACTACAGCCATGAGTTGACTGACAGAAAACCAAGATCATCACAATTTATTGTATGAAAATATTCTTGACTTACCGATACCAGTCGCCTTTGCAGATTATCCAAGGAAGAATATCAACTTTCCGGTGAAGTTCCCAAGAAATCTGCGGGCTGATCAGGTTTGGGGTGCCCGCTGCTTTCCCACGAGTAATCAATTGTTGGTTGTTGTCATAGCAACAGTGCTGGGCAGCCAGTGTCATCATTCCCGGTTCGAGAAGAGAGCGGATGCAGAATTTGGCTCCCGGTTTGTAAATGTCGCTGCGATCGACTGGAGAGTTGGCGGTCTCCCAAGAGAAGTAACTCTCTTTCGAGTCGTCCCACAATTGATTGTTCCAGACTAAATTCGGATAAATGCAAGGACATCCCGGGAGTTCCTCCAGTTGTTTCAGGTAATGACGTAAAGAGTTGTACTTACACCGAATCCATAAATCGCACGTGTCTGATTCTGTCAAGAAAAAGAGAGAGAGAGAAAGATGGAAAAAAGTGATAATATAGATCTGAAATGAAGATATGAAATGGTTTTACTCGATAAGAAAAAATTCAAACCTGATGTGTTTTTTGTTATAATATTTTTTCCAGATGAGGCGTTAAATCCGAACTCATTAGAGTTGCTTTTTTAATCACAGCACTTTAAGTTAATATACTCTTTGTTATTACTCTCATTTTATTATTAGCTGATAGAGTGAGCTTCCGACAAGATTTGAACTTACATCCCTGACCCTTGAAACCTTGTCTGACTTGGACAGTACATTATGGATTCGGCTACGAAAGCTAACGAGCAGACGTCGTTCAATTTTAGTCACGTAGCTACCCAAGCAGTCAGACTAATTTTCAAGTAAGAATTCAAATTAGGACACAATACTACCTAAGCAGCTGATAACGTCAACAAAGCATTTGAAGTGAACATCACGACAGTAAGAACTGTTCAGCATTGGTTCAATAGGTTTAGGTCTTGAAATACCGAAACCAATAATAAACTCTGTTGTTAATGATGGAAACCATATAATGTAACAGACAATAGGAAAAGTTAAGAATATGTCCAACATGAAGAATGAAATTCTCTGTGACATTTTAAAAAACTGAATGAAATGCTCCATGACAGTTCGAAATCCTACCCCTCCTAGCAGACTGGGTCCACAATTAGAGAATATGAAGTTCTGCAGCATCCTCCATGACATTTCTCCGACAGTTTATCATCTTTCCAACTTAATATCTTTTATAAATTGTTCAATGATATGGAATCCATAATTCTTGCTTTCACTCAATTTGTGACCAGTATACTTAAAAGAGATAGCATGTTTCCAATCGAGGATCGTTGAAAAACGTTATTCCTCCAGATGAGGAAGATATTCTTTTTGATTAGATATTTAGCGATTTTAGTGTTTACGTCACCCTTTATCTTGCTTTTAGAAAACGACATTTTGTATGGAACAGCCTATTTTCTTCTGTTGCAAAGTTTTTTTTCTCTTTCAAAGCATGCATGTGTCACCATAATGAATTGTCCCTGCTATAAAATTTCTCAACGGTAAAATTGCGTTCAATTTTCTTAGATGAAGCATCGTCAATTATTTTTTATTTCCTATTGAAAAAGTTTTCATTGCTTTTTATAGCAACACTCAGATCGTCGAAATCTGATTGAAATATTAAACCTTTCATTTCGTATATGCTCAAAATTTAAACACTCAGTAAGTCATCAGGCTACTAAGGTCTACGTCAGAGTTCAAATCGCGGCAGTTCCCCTCAATTTAACATATTGGTTTCCAACAGTGTGACAGAAAATAAACAAATAGATAAGCAAATAAATGTGTTATAATGGTGATTAGGTATACAGTCTTATCAAGTTGTAAACCAGGGTCAAGTTTTGAGAATGTGTGGCCAGCAACGTTTTATCTAGACGGGAATAGACTATGGAATCAAAATCTGACTTTTCAACACTGTCACTTCTGTTTATGCTCTTAATTTTTTTCAAAATCCGGTCAGCAACTGGATAAGAATGTCACTGCAGACCCTGACCCGACAACGGATGTTTTGGGCAGCTAACGACGCAAGTCTTTGTGGTTATTGAAATTAGTTACATACAACAGGTAGAAAGACGACATCTTCATGCGTCATGAGCGTAAGAGATTGACGTTCAAACATACAGTGAGTGCAAGATGTATCCGACACATTTCAAAAGTTCATTTTAACATCCTTTTACAGTAAAAAAAAAAAAATTCAGAGGATTTGGACCAAAGATTGGAAAAATAAAAGAATCAGAAAAATGTTGAAACAAGATCGACCTAATTCTAGTCATTATTTTAGAAAGACCTAGTCACGTTTAGCCATCCAAAATGGCTGATTCAAAATGGCCATCCCTCACAACACGTTGTTGCAAAGATTATCCAAACTTAGCATCCATGTTGTCTTGTCTCGATGTAATGATTAGCTAACTAGTCTCGAATAACGTTACTTTCGATCCTCACTAGATGCCTCACACATGTAACCTTATGCCTGACTAAGCTAAAGGTTGCGTCACCTGGAAAGAATGCTTAGCGAGACAGTCTAGCTGACTATTACTAGTGTGTAGTGAGTTTGATCCTCATTGAGTGCCCTGTAAAATTGGCCTTGTGTCAGACTAAGCTCAAGAAAATCATTATACAAGAAGCAATGTTATGCTTATTATCGTCCGTACTGAAATAGTTAATATGCTTGTGTCAGACTAAGCTCAAGTAAGTAATTATACAAGAAGCAATGTTATGCTAACTATCGTCTGTATTGAAATAGTTAAAATGGTTTTCGGTTTTACCAAACGCATTCTACGGTTGTTTTGTGTTATTAAACTGATCAGAATAGTTATTTGAATGAGATCTTTTAGAGATCGAAGCTTTATTAAGTAAAATAACATATTTGATAAGTCTCTACGAGTAAATTAAGATGTCGCTCTTCTTTTACATCATAGTGTAATGCTGGTGGGTAAGATTTACTTATGGGATTGAATTTTTTTAGATTTTAAATTTAATTCGTTTTTATAGGAGGTTTTAGAGCCCCCAACAGCAATAGAGTCTTCACAAAAGGTTGACCGTGTTTAAGCTTACAGGATTGAGGTATGAAGTCTTGCAACACCCTCCATTTTCACCAAACATTTCTCTTAAAGATTATCATCTTTTCAAGCAATCCGAAATTATCCGTGAAAAAAAAGTTCACTAACAAGGAAGCCATAATTTTTGCCAATACTGAATCCGACCACTAAAACCAAAGTATTTTATTAGGATACCATATTATTAGAGGATCGTTGGAAAAAGGGTATTGCTTCAATTGGGTCATAATTTGATTAAACATTTATCATCTTTGTTGTGTATATCATTCTTTATATGATTATTTTTTTAAAACTATGTATTTTATGTAAGAACTTAATACATCTTCTATAAATAGAGAAGTTACAAAAAATTCAATGGGCGCAAGGATTCTATAGACTCCGTAGATTAAAACCATTTTATGAAGATTAAAGTTTTATCTATTAATACGTACTTACAGTTTCAGCAAACCTACACACCCTCAAAACAAATTAACCTTTACGTCACTACTGACCTTTCTCTCCATGAATCCATTGTAATATATTTAGCAACGTAACATGATCAAAAACGGTCATAGCTGGGATGATCAAAGAAAATCTCTCGTTTTCGGTGACATGGTGCAATCAAAGAGGATCAGGTTATGGCTGACGTGATCAAACGAGAATACGGCTGTACGCTCGGATAGTGTAATGGTTAGCACGTTTGCCTCACACGCAGAAAATTTCGGGTTCGATTCTTGTTAAAAACTCTTCATTGGGACAAATATTTCTGTGCACTCAGCAGCAAACTGAGTACACTCTGTGTGATTAGGGTGGAGGTATCCCTTCTATAGGTACCCATAGGTAATGCTACTTGATCAGAATACTACACGAACATTACTTCTCCCAAAATTGTTTCCTACGTTGCGAAATTGAGTAACCAGCTAAGAACACGTGACTGTCTGCTGATGTGGATTTGGCTGGGTTATGCATACATGAAAGTGCACGGCTCTTTTCTCGCTTTCAGTGCACCCACCACAAGGTGCTCTATGTATTTACTAAGCTTTGCTTAATGTACGGGGTGCAGGGGCCAAACAGTTGACAGCATAGAGAATAGAATCGGCGAAACGAGTTCAAACTCTAGCCGAGGCAGTTCGCATTCACGTAGCACTAATGTCCCCGGGAAAGGCATGGATCCATCTCTCCTACCCGTACTCGCTATGCATAAATAGCACAGCAGACTGGTATATTCAGTCTTGGTTGGCAACCAGTCTAGGAGACTAAAGCTCTGATTTCAAACCAGGAAGTGGAGTCCTTTTGAGGCAATAAGATGCTGGGCCTCAAATGTGAGGAACTCTGTAAAGATCGAAATGGTTACGCAGTATTAATGATTTACTAAAATAGCTCGTTAGCCATTACACTCATTGTGAGATGTTCTGTCTATCAAAGTATAATTCATTGTGATTTTCATTTTATACATCTATGATTTCGGACAATTTTTTTTCCTTTATCACAATGTTTCAGCTGTTGGGCTCACTGTGCTTTCTCGTGGGTACAAATGGCGTAAACATAGGTTTATTCAGTTTTTAAGAGGGTTTGGCCAGGTGGTTGGCTGGCTATAGAACAACCATTGCCACCAAAGATGGCAAAGGGTTTTATCCTTTTAATATGTGCTTGCGTTTGTGTTGGTTTATGTGTTTGTGCAGTCCAGCACTCATGGCCATATCAATAACATTCATTGTCCCAAAAATGTGGACGGGAGTGCAGGTAGACACACACACATGCACACACACACAGACGAGCAAAGAGAGGAGATTCTGTAGCCGACTTGACCGGTTGGTCAGGCTATCCATTTCTTTGACAGCTTGATCAAATAATGATGCAAATTCAAGATGAAGATATGCCTTGCTTTCTGAAAAATTTGCTTCGCTCGAAAAAAAAGTCGAAAAGCGAAAATGGCGTTTGTTTTGCAGCGAGCCGTTATAGAGGCAGCGTGCATCCTCTTCCTCTCTCCCCCCTGCATCCCAGTCTCCAGTATCTCCCAACATTCTGACCTCATCTCTATTTTGGGTGTCTGGGAACGCTGAAAACATTTCCCGTATAAATTAATCCGAATTTTAAAAAAAAAACAAGCATGAACATTCCCAGACGCAAATCAAAGGACCAATTTTGCATAAGCTTACATTGTAAATTGACCCCCATAAAAAAAACCTACATTTGGGGAGAATTTGGAAAAAAAAAAAAAAATTTTTTTCTAAACATAACAAGGAGTAAATGTATAAATTTCCAGCCCTCCATCGGAACGGTCTGTACGCACAACGCATACATAAACATATCATTACAGTCAATAATTGAATAATAACATGTTCTTGAGGTTCATTTAGGCTGGGTATGGATACCTTTATTATCTAGCATTTTCATTATTATTGGATCAAATGTCATCGATGTTTTTTCAGTAGTGGCTCTCCATCGCGATTCCTCAAACAGTCATCCTACGGCCGTTAGTAAACAATGTGGATCGGAAAAAAAGAATAAGTCAACAACTTGCATCTCTTATCTTTGGGAAGCCTCTGTCTACGACATCGGCTTGAATACCTAAGCTGCCAAATCCAACGGTTGCCGAAGATAAAATCTAACTAGATAGTTCTATTCCTTGTTTTCCTCGAATGCCTGGCGCTGCCATCTTGGACGCTTTATTTACATACTTAATGAGTATAAGTAATGATATTATCTTATATCTTTATAATTATTCGATCAAACATTGTCAATCATTATCATTTTTTTACAAGTATTTCTTTCTTCTGAATTTCAATCGATTTCTTTTGCAACGACGGTAAAGGCTGTGGAATTGCGGTCTGGGTAAGGATGGAAGGCAAATGAAATTCAAGTGATAGAAATACTAGACACAATCAAATATAGATCCGAGTTATCTTCTGAAAATATATACAATGTTTTTTAGTCAATGATGGTGTTATGTTATCTTGTATAAGTTAGAAAAATACTAAAACCATAAGTTCAACAACGCTGCCATCATCTGTGATGGTAGTAGCTGGAGGAGGAGGAGGGGAGGAAGAACGGGTCAGTTGATTATCATACTTGTAAAATATTTTGATACGAAAATATTCTGAGATTACGACTTTCGATAAAATTGTAAATGGTTTTTTTAAATAGAAAAATGCCGAACTCGTTCATGCGTATACTATTGCATCATAGCATTAATAACATCGCATTTGTTCCCTTCTTTCTATTTCTGTTGTTTAACGTAGACAGCACGACCAACCGACCGACCGAAAAGCATTCAGTAGAGATTTGTGGACACTTTTTAAAATGGCTTTAAAAATGAGTACTAACTAGTTCATATTTGAACAGTTTAACAATTCTGGAAAGCACATTTTGAGTTGAGTGTTTGATGCTAGTCACTGGACTTAATATTGGCACCAAAGGCTACAAGTGTGGAGCATTCGTTGAGTAGCGAATTCACAATTCAGTTGTAATCTTGTAATCTACGATACCAAATTGCATAACACCAAGACCGTTATATAAGTGTGTGAGAGAGACAGAGACCGAGAGAGACAGAGAGAGGGAAAAGTACGAGAGAAAGTATGTGTGTCGGTGTCAGTGATGGAAATGGGTTTTTGGAACTAAGGGCTAGATTAGGGAACTAGGTATTTGGTGATGTCTCCATTTATAGACATTTAACATACAAAATACTGGAAATTGAGTGGTAGGTATACGCCGTACCCCAATGTATCCCTAACCCTATTTCCATCACGTGTGTGTATGAGTGTGTGCAAGATGACATAAACAAAATTAAATCTCAGTTTATCAGCCCATAACTGGCCAACGTTTTATCTTTTTTTCATGAAAAAAAACGGCTTAGATATACATTTCAACAATGGGAATGTGTACTGAAATGACACTCCGTATGTCAAGGCTTAAATGAAATTCCGAGACACAAACAACTAAAGTGCATTCGCCTCGCCATGGAACAATTGTTAGCAAACGAGCGGAGTAGCAGGGTGGCCAAATTGGCCATTTCCCGGCAAGATCTGGCTGATTTTCTTCCAATTCGGCCGATAAAAACCTACGATAGCCGATTAAACCTGCATAGTTATATTGTAAATGTAAAATTTATATTATTGATTTGTTCTGCTCAGGAGTTTTAGTTATTCTATTTGGCTTTGGATAAATATATACATATATATATATATATATATATATATATATATATATATATATATATATATATATATATATATATATATATATTATTTCAGTTTCGAAGATTTTAAAAACAAAACATGGCACCTAAGCAGTATGGATCAAACACCACCTCCTTCTTATTATATAGCTTATGTCATACATGCAGTTTGTTGTTTTATATATATATATATATATATATATATATATATATATATATATATATATATATATATATATATATATATAACATTTTTCTATAAAGTTAGCTGCAAATGACAAGTGAAGCCAATTTTTGCTATTTTATTAGAGTTTTAACTATGAATGATAAACTACAGTTATCTTTTGCTATTCACTGGTTTTCCATTTGCAGATTCGATAATTTGCAGCTCAGTTTTGAATAAGTTAATGGGAATATTTTTCAGGGTTTCGTCGGGTACCATGAAGAAAAACGCATCATATATAATACATTGCACAGTATAAGAAGGTAAAAAGTTTAGAAAATCATGAATGCATATGTATTTAAAATACGGCAACTACCACGCACTTTTGACAAAAAGTGACACGTGTCAGTACAAACATCTGGAACTTGTAATCTTTTAATTTTGTCGTAAAAATCTTTGTGTTAATAATAAGAAGAAACATTGTAAACAATTATCGACTTAAACGTATTAATGTAGACAATATAAATTCGGAGATGATTGTGGTTGAAAACTTGTTTACACTTATCATGAGAATTTGCATTTGGAAATTGGAAATGGATTCTGTATTTGATACATCCTCACATAGGCATAAGGTGCCAAATCATTGTACTGCAGCTTCATGAAATCTATGCTTTTCGTAGATTGTCTGTATATTCTTTCTGTATTCTTTACTGTATCCGTTTATTCATTTGTACATTTACAATTTAGGAGTGGTAAAGTGTTTGTTAATCAAAAGGAATAAGATTTGGGTTCAGGGGATCGAAAGGGTTTTGGTGAGGTCAGGAAAAGGTTTTTTATGGATTTTGCTCATTCGTGACCCCTAGCGTCCCTAACCCCTACGAGACAAGGGATAACTGAATACTGGTTTACCCTTGCTATCTATTTACTGTCCCACCTCAGCAAAATATGACACAAGGTCGGGCTTAATGTGGGGAAAATAGGAGCAACCCTTCTAAAAATGGTTCCAGCCGACGCGGCTACGGTTTGCTTTGCAACCAAAGCAACCTCCGCCACGAAAGCGTCCACCAGGGGACCTGCTCCTTTAAGTGCAATGGAGTAGTGCTTCTCCAGGGACCCCCCCCCCCTTCAACTGGGCTGAGTAATAATAGGAGAGCCCAAGGACGAGTCCAAAGGCCTCCAATGCACGTAGCAAAGCGCAGCTTCAGTAAAACCTCATTGGCTAACGCTTGCACCGGCACCCTCGGTCTTTGATGCCAACTACGACACAATCTCCGGCTCATTCGACGGGCAAGTGTCAGTACCTGCGCCTCGGGTTCTGCTGTGGAATAAATACTACACTTTGATCCTGAAGGAAATCTATTTATCTACTGTCCCGAAGGAAACGCCAGAAAAATGTGAGGGCGTGTGCTAGTTTACCCCTGTCAACGAAGTTGAAAAGAGGTACAGCATATGTTTTCGGTTGTGTCTGTTCGTTGTTGGTTGTTTTATTTGCTTACGCATTCGTTTATTTCTCTGTCTGTTAATTCGTCCGTCCACACGATATCTCCGAAAGTACTGAATGATTTTCAATGAGATTTTGTAAAGTGCGTACAATGGGGAAAAAAAAGAAGTGATACGATTCTGGATCGAACCTGGTTTGGAGATATTTTTCTGTTTTTGTTTGTTTGTTTGTTTGTTTTTCAATAACATTCATGTATACGGTCATGACTGTACATGTGATATCTCAAAAAGTTATCAATAATTTTCAATGACATTTCGTGAAAGGATAGACAATAGGCTACAGAAGAACTGATTATTTTGAAGCAGATCTATGAACAATTATCTCCCCTACATCGTAATTATATATCCAAAGCATATAGTATCGCCAAATTTCATGCTTGTCCTCATGGGATCTCCAAAAGATGGAGGCCAATGATATTTTGCGGCAGAGTAAAAAAATAAGCAATGAGAGAACTGACTGAATTTTAGGGCGGATCCATGCACAATTACTTGCCCTGAAAGTGGCATTGGTAAATATATGTGCTCTCTAAATGGTTTCTAGTTAGTGATGAATTCGTCATAATTAGTGAGGATTTCAAGCAGAAATAATGTTAGGTTTCAGTGGAGAAAATATTACTTGACTCTACTCTAACATTTAATTTTTATTACCTTCAAAATTGGGGGATACGGTACTTGTACAAGTCTTCCTCGCCATCCAAAAGTAGAGCGTTCTGATAAAATCTTCCATAAATCGAAATTGCGTTAAGTGAAGAAGCAGTTACCATTAACTTGAATGAGAAAGGTTTTCAGCGTTCTCAGATCCCAAAATGATGGTGGTGTTTTAGTCTGAGTCGTTAGAGTTTGGATTGATGGGAGATGCAAGAAATTTCAAATCTGGCAGGGTAGTGCGAGTTCACTTCGCACGATGGTAACATCAGGAAAACTGATGTTACATGAATCCATTTCTTCCCCCAGTTATATGTAAACTAGCGCAGAATGAAAGCGAGTGACACCATTTCGGGTGCTTGTCGACTTTAAGACTGATTCATATATCGAAAATGGACTGAAATAGTATTAATGTGCAGCCCAAGCAGAGACGATTGAAGCAATAGCCAGCGTAAAGGCACCACTTATGAAAAAAAAAGCTTATGCCACAAAAATATTTCATCTTAATCGATTTGAATGGAAATATGGAATATTTGGGCTGAAACTACAAACATTTCGGATTAAAGTGTCAAGGTAATAAATCATAAAAAGCTCTGCTTTTTGTTTGGGTCTTTCAGGTTTGTCAATCGGATGTTTTAGGATTTAAGAAAATTCATAATGAGAGTCTCCTGAAATGTTATTATATGCTATGAAATATGGCGCGTTTTTTTAATTGTACAATTCAAATTAGTTTGTGTTGACGCAGGCACAAAACATATCAAATAAAGTCCTTGACCAAAAAATGAGGGTCAATATAAACGTTACAGTAAGATTGTGAAGCTAGTGATTTCGTGAAATCCCTGGACATTTCAACAATTTCACGAAATTCGTAGTTTCACTATCGGTAGTATGTGTATCAAACTAAGCGTAACTTAGTAAATATCCGGTATATTCTGCTTCAGCATTTACTGTTTATATACAGCTTAGTTCAGACATACAAATAGATAGTAATTTGCATATGATGCGCACATCACATTTGCATACCTTTGTTGATACATATATACATATATATATACATATATACACGTCCAAGCCCCTCTATCATTTCCACACACATGGATGACAAATCCCCCGCAGTTCACCCAGAACCAGACTAATAATTGTTCTTCCTTCGTTTATGTTGAAGCAAGTTTCAAATTTCTATGAATCAGGTGTAGACTCATCATAATTCTAACACTCCCACTCACTTACATATCAACACCTCTACAAGTCAGAGAAGCACCCAACCTTTTAAAAAAAATATTATACAATTACCTCCGCATAAATTCCATATATGAACAGTTGTCTTATTTCCTTGAATCATTTGTCTTTTGGAAGAGCCCAGAAAATGGACAACGCCAAGAATGAAATTTCAATAATTTGAAATAGAACTTCCAATATTGTCATTTATTTCTCTGATAGATACAGATATAGACATAGTTGTAGAAGTATAGCTATATCTAGTTATAGATAGCTACATGGAGAGGCATGTACATCTGAACATATATATGTAAATAGGGATAGATAGATAGAGAGATAGATAGATAGATAGATAGATAGATAGATAGATAGATAGATAGATAGAGAGAGAGATAGATTGATAGATAGATGATAGATAGATAGATAGATAGATAGATAGAGAGATAGATAGATAGATAGATGGATTGATAGATAGATTGATGGATAGATAAATAGATAGATAGATAGATTGATGGATAGATAAATAGATAGATAGATAGAGAGATAGATAGATAGATAGATGGATTGATAGATAGATTGATGGATAGATAAATAGATAGATAGATAGATTGATGGATAGATAAATAGATAGATAGATAGATTGATGGATAGATAAATAGATAGATAGATAGATTGATGGATAGATAAATAGATAGATAGATAGAGAGAGAGAGAGAGATAGATAGATAGATAGATAGATAGATAGATAGATAGATAGATAGATAGATATAAAGCCATAGTTATAGGCAGGTATAGATATATTCAGACTGATATAGGTATAAAAATAGACAAGTATATAGATCAGTGTAGATAGATAGATATCCACATATATATGGATAGATACAGATATAGATATTCACAGTCAGAGCTACAGAGAGATATAAGTACGTATTGATATAATACAAATAGACAACGAATAGTTACGATGCGGGGGCGGTAGCAATAAAAAAATTCGTGGATCCGCCCCAAAATTTAATCAGTTCTTCGTTAGTCCAATGTCTACTCATTGACAAAGTGTCAGTGGAATAGATTCAGAACTGTTGGAGATATTGCATAGACAAACAGGAGTGAATATGGAAATCTATTCAACAAATAAAAAAAATATCTCTCAATAAAAAAAAGAAATCATGGATCCGCCCCCAACGTCAATTATTTCTTCCATCGCTCATTACCCAGCCTTTGTTGGTGAGCTTGATGATATAGATAGTCCCAGAGATGGACGTATGAATTAACACAGACACAGACACACACTCACACACATACATACACACACACACGTGCACGCGTACATATATACATGTAAATATTTGTATTACATAAAAGTACTGAAATAGAAGAAGAATGACAAACAAAGCAGTTAGAGTTAACATTATTTTATAAACAATTGACACAATACATTGAATAAAGGAAAATAGAATCACTTCCATGTTACAAACCACCATCCTCTTTACTTCAAATAAGTTCAAATTGGCATCAAACATATTTTACATCAAATATATTGTTAAATAACCACATTTGGTAATATATATATATATATATATATATATATATATATAGTGATGTATACACAGGGAGCAATCAAACAGTTATTGCTATCAAAATCTGTATGTTCCCAAACACTCTTAAATAGATTTTTAAAAGAATTTTTGAATTTTAAAAAATTCATTATAATGTAAAATTGTTTTTGTTTTGACATTTTTTGCATTAAATTATATTTTTTTTTCTCTTTTATTCGTTCGCCGTATTTTACATAAAATTAAAATTTCTTTATTTTCTAATAAATCAATAAAATTTTATTTGGTTTTAGATTGTAAATTTAATTTTATTGTTCCACACCCTTGCTCGCTTCGTGTTAAAATCGTGAAAACAATAAAATGAAATTAATAGAAAACGAATCTCAGGGTAGAGTAGGCGACAGGTGTATTATAAAGAATATAGTTTTCAACGATGTTTTCTCCTAATACCCCGTGGAAATGAAACTTCTCATACCGATTTTTCAAGAACACCTCATCCACTATACATCTGACAAATAAGATATAAGCTTCCAACGATCGTATAGTTTTCAAAAGAACCTTGGAACTCCCACGGGTACTACTAGTAACAATGAATTGATTAGATTTTGGATGAAGATAGCCGACAAGATGATATTACCAATGACAACGTGGGAAAATACAAATTGTTGATGATATGAACAATTTCTTTACAAGTTTCCCTGGTTTTAGTTAAGGCGAAAACGAAATGAACAATTTGTGTTTTTCTACATTGTCACTGATAGTATCATAACAATGAATTCAGAGCAGTTAAATTAAATATATAACAATGAATGTAAATGGTTCCAATATTTATATCATTTACTTAAAGTTATCAGCTGGTTATTATTATCTAAAAGACCCTGTTCGAACTGATCACAACAAGCAGCTTCCTCTGTATGCATGATATACATCATATAAGACGATATTTTATGTTGTATCATTCATATATATATATATATATATATATATATATATATATATATATATATATATATATATTAATGGCAAATTTAGAAAACTATACTTTCTTTATGACTGCTCGATTCCGGCACGCGTTTCGATGAAGATGGTTATCTTTCTAGGCCGGTTAGATGTTTATTTTAGATTTCAGTCATGTCCCACGTTGTCAGGCGGTCATACGATGCTGCTTCTGTCATGGTTTCGTTTCGTGACATTTATCGATGGTATTTTTGATAGCACCGGCTAAAGAACATCAATAACAGCACACAACGATACCACAGTAAGAGAAATGTTGCAAGGTTCTTGAGACAACACGACATGCAATCCAATTCAAAGGCATATACCGGCATGAAAAAGATGTTAAACATCGAAACGTGTCTCGGAAATAAGATATAAAAGAAAGTTTAGTTATCTTTCCAACATAAGTATAAATGATAGAACGATATGTATTATAATATAGATATGATATATTACATACATGTTATTGAAAGGAATAAACATACTATACATTTATTGTAAATTAATCATTTATGATATATACATATGCATAAATATGGTACATGAGGTTCTACTGAAAATATGAAATATGCATATATGTATATATTGGAGAACATATGGAAGACGTACAGCCAGGAAAGAAGCTATCCTATTTTACGTCGGGAAAACATTCTCAGAGGATGTGACATAAACGTAAAATAAATCCATTATATAAGCATGTTAACATAAGTTTTCGCTGATGATTATAACCATAATTTACCATTCTTTTATGAAATAGATAAGTATTAACAAGATAGATAAAATAAAATACGCCTAAATTATCAAAAAGAGGAAAAAATAAGCGAATTTCAAACCAGCGTTATAGTAAATCAGGAAGAGAGAAAAGTAAGAATGGTTTAATTTTTGATCTTTTTTCTTTGGGGCGGTTAATCGCAAGAGTGACTTAATGGCAGATTAAGACTATTCCCCCGGCGTCTGAATGAACACGGATTACAGAGAAACGTACGATAGGCGGAATGGAAGTCCTTTCGCAAACAACCATAAATACACGGATTCACCATCGAGTTGCTGATGGCTAAACAGAGAGTGTAATTCTTTAACCGCTCAATAAATTCCCGGTCCAAGGTCTGGATATACTTGAGGGGTCCGACTACTATGTACGGCAGCCAGAACATGAGGAAGGTCAGGGAAACGATGGCCATAACAAAGGCCGAACGAACATCACGGTTGTGCGATTTGTCCAACCGAGCCTGGTTCTCAGTGAACTGTCTCATCTTACGAATTTCCCAGTAAATGAGAGCGTAGAACACTGAAGTAGTGACTAAACCTACCCCGACGGTAACAAACGAACCGAGGACAGTGTAACCCATCGGTAAGACCCGGTAAAAATCGCAAGCGGCGTTTGCCTGCCATGTGTTGATCCCGGCGATAGGGGCCAAGCTCAAAACGGTGACGTAAGTCCAGAGGATAGTGACGATTAATTTAGCTCTCCGGCGGGTCATAATCACTGAATATTTGAGCGGGAACGAAATGGCTATGTATCGTTCGAAAGCGATGGCCGACAAATTGAAAATGGAAGAACCACACGACTCTATAATGAAAGCGTACTTAAATAAACAGGCATACTTGTTTTCCGTAACGCCCGGTACGGACAGGTAATACATTGTATAAAAAGGAATCACCAGAAGCCCGACCAAAAGATCGGCAACAGCAAGACTGGATACAAATATGTTGGACACAGTGCGCAGGCGCGGAAACGAAGCAATAGAGAGCAGAACGAGGGTGTTGCCGCCAATAATGAGAGGAACAAGAAATAGATTTACAGATATGAAAATTAAATTATGAACAGGCAGGCTGTTGGTTACGGTAGTGATATTGTTAGTGTGGTGGTTGGGCACCGAGTCCGTCTGAAGCGTAAAGTTGTCATCACTGTAGTTAGCGAAGTTAGGGATGGTTGTTAAGTTGTTGTCTATGCAGGAGATTTCGCATAAAGCCGTTTTATTCTCCAACATCTTGAAAGATAGAATTAAATCTTTTATAACTGCGATTGTACCGAGTCAGATTCAAACACGAGTTATCTATTTACTTACGTATTTATTATTGATATCCAAATTCCATACTTCCTACCGTATTGATGAGACATCCTGGATTAAAGGCCGAACAGATATATAGTGTACTAAGTCAACTAAAGCGGTACTTCTAAAACCGGTGAATGGATTACGCAAGAAATAAAGAAATTATTTTGAGGATGAATAAAGGTAAATGACTCAATTAATCAAATTATCTATATATATATTTTTTTTACTCAAAGGTAATTTTTTGTGGTAGATATACTCAATAGAAATATTGTTTTTCAGAATCTAAATCTAAGACTGTGGTTTACTTTACTTTATGCAAACTAAAAAAGCTCTAACAAGTTTTCTGAATTTTTTCTTTTTTTTTTTGTGGGAGCGGTTGCTACTTTTTAATTTTTATGTTTGTAGGATTTTCAAAAACTTGGATATCAGTTAATTTACGTATTTTGTCTACGATACAAGATGGATTCTGTATAAAATTTTAGCAAGGAAGAAGAAGACAAAATCGATTAAAAACAAGAAAATTTTGTTGAATAAGAATGAAATTTTGTGTTAAAGAATCGAGAATGAATGACACTAAAATAGTTCATGTGTGAATTGGTAGGGAAACAAATTAAGTAGCAACAGATTACGAGAGCCTTTAATCAAGAAAGGCTTAGGACAAAAAGTCAACATCCGGATTACTCCAGGAATGGTGCTAAAAGTCATGTACACTCGTTTGATGGAGAGACAGATAAGCGACACCAGGTCAAAAGATCCAAGTTTCCGCCATCGGATTGTCCAATGTGGGTAGAAGCGACTTTGTTGGTCGTGAAGTGAGTTCAGTCTCTAGTGGAATGGTTAGTAAATTGGTGTCGCAGATCCTTTGGTCGAGTAATTCAAAATACTCGGTAACTCTTCAATGGAAGAAACAGATAAGAAGAAGTTCCACAACCAGATTGTCCAATTTGAATTGAAGTGTTGGTTAACCGTATCCAGTAACCTGTCGGTCGTTGTCCTGGTTAGAACTAAAAAGAATCAACTAGTGAGATATCCTCCAGTATGAACAACAGAATGAAAAGAATCTGCCTCCGTGGGTTGAATAAACAGTCTCGTCCGAAATTCTCAAAGGGTTACTAAGTCAGACACCAGAAGCGGCCAAAACGTGGTGACAATATCCACCAGGTTGAGGACACAATATGTTCAGCAGCTGACGGGATATTCGGCAAGATTTTTTTTTATCTACCTTGAGCGACTGACGCACTGTTCAGCAAGAGATGCTTTTTTTCTTTTTTTTCGCTTCAACGGTGAATCGGAAAATGACAGTTCGGAGCGGGCGATGAAAGCAGCATAAACAATAACTGTCAGGCAGTGGCTGACGAGATATATCAGGATGAATTCCTTAGTCCTGTGTCTTCTTACTCAGTCAGTGAATTGCAATTCAAGTCAATCCGTTGATGGTGCTGGAAACAATGAAAGCAACAGTTTTCCTGGAGCAGCTGACGGTATACTTTACCGATATGGCGTCACGCAAAAATATCCAGGTTCCAAATAATTGTGGGTCCACGCCCAAATACACCGGTCCCAAATAGTTGTGGTTTCGGCTCTTGTAAGATAAGAAGAGGAATGTGAGCGAAATAGATTTCAAATTTTTAGCTCAGTTTCAAAGCTTTTCCGTTATCAGGAATCTGAATTCCACCACCTTATTTTTTTTTTGATTTTTGAATATTGCAACTTGCACGGTACAACTTTTCCGAAAAGCTCCACAGTAAAACGAAAAATAATTTAAATGCTGGAGAAATGTTTCCGAAATATTAGAAAGAGTAAATATCAAAAATCCGTTAATTGTATCGTCAAAATAGAGACGTCACAATTATTCGAATAGTTATAATATATTTTTTCAGAATCAGTTTACTATGTCCAGGAAAATTCATCCTTTTGCAGTTACGAATACTTTTTGCTTTTTTGTAGCGTGTCGGCTGCTCTTTTGAATAGCAATGTTTTTCAATGAAAGACTTTTTTTTCAGTCAAGTTAGATTGAATTCAAGGATGAGAAGAAAAAATGAAAGATGTGTAGTTAAAGCAATGGTTCCATTCAAGACGAAATCTGCATCAAGATTCAAGAATAAATCTTCAACGAGAGAGAATAAATCTAGAATATATCAACATGTATATACAAGCAGAAACTTATAATTATGCAATTATCAAGGTGTTGAGATGTTCTTATCATTAACAGGCGAGTTTATATTTCCATTGCATCTTAAAACAAAAATTGTTGTTTCTTCGTCTTGGCAATTGTATGAGATCGTTGCTTTGCATGTTGTTCGTCACCTTGTTGTTTAGTTTGTTTTTTTTTCTTTTTCTCTTTTGTGGTTTATCTTCCTTTTCTTCGGCTGTCCTGGTTATCAACTCTTGGAGAGAGAGATATAGGCTCAGCGGTCGGAGTCTGTTTGCAACAAGAGATTTCGTCCCGGATGAAACGACGCATTGAAAAATAGTCCCAACAATAAGGATAGCATAATCCACCCACACTTCAAACCTTCCGACCTTCTACCTTTCCTTTCTTCTCCCTATCTTTCTTCCCTTTCTTCCCTTTCTTCTTCCCTTCTTTCTTTCTTTCCTATCTCCTTTTCCTCTCCTCTTCCTTCGGTTTTAACGAATTATTTATCTCTTCTTAATTTTGCTTCCTTTCTCATAGTCTTTGTGTATTTGTGTGCGATTGTGCTCACGCGCATGTGAGTGTGTGTGTGTGTGCAAGTAGGGATGTACCTGTCTGTGTGACGTGTATACTTATGCGTATAATACAGAGATAGCGAGAGAGAGAGAAAGCGCGCACGCGTGTGTGTATGTGTGTGTGCGCGCGCGCCTGCTTCTGTCCGGGTGATTATGGAAAGCTAGTTAGTTTTGTTGACGTCATTAGTGTGAAATATCAACAGTTCATAACTTTCAAACCAGATCTCAGCTGTCAACGCGGCTGCTCACCAGGGAAAGGAATTCGATCTCAAATTAATTAAGGATATCAGAAAACGAAGACAGAGCCCAACAGGACCGTTTAATTCAAACAATAATTAAAAATGACCGACCAAGTCGGATTATTAACACAGGTTCTTTTTTCCCTTGAGACATTCTTTAAAAAGGCGAGTTACGACGTGCAAATTCATTCACCGCAGTCGTCTCATAATTCTCATTCGCTTTCTTGCCACCCAAACCGCGCACAAAATTTAGCGAATCACATGACATCTAAAATTGAACAGATAAACTCTCAATGCGCAAAGCGCTAACGGAAGTGATGGAGCTCGTTTTTAGAGGCGTCCTCACCTCTCTAAATGCCGTTGGTCGGTAGGTCTGTCCCAACATTGTTTCTCAGTTGTTTTTAGTCATATTTACCCGAAACTTGGTTGAAAGGTTTCCTTTGATAAGATGCGTCCTATCTAGAAAAATCTTCTACTTATGGTAACTTGATCTAGCAATGACGTTTAAACTTTATAATGGACGCTCCTATCAACTTTCGGTCCTTATTCATGTATACATAGCAGTTAATGGTGAAGACAATGAAATCGATGAGCCTTGTTCAAACTCTAGTTGAGGTTGTTGATGTTCACTTTGCACTAATGCCTTTAGGATAGGCATGAATCCATCTCTTCTCCCTCGGCTATGAGTAAAATAAAATTCGGAAAATATGAAGAAACGTGAGTAGGTAAATAAAATAAAGCTCTACGGTGTTTATGCATTTGCGTCTGAAATTACTACCACTACTACCGATGATGATGATGATGATGATGATGATGATACTTTTTTGAGTTGCATCAGTGTAATTGGTATTTTCGTAGCATTCCCTTCTTCTTATGTGTACATTACACAGACATATATGTATATATATAAATATATATATATATAGAGAGAGAGAGAGAGAGAGAGAGTAGATTGTGGATTCGCTACACAAACTAGCTCGTGTTTCTGTCCTCTTCGGGCCTCATCAGGCTCATCTTCGTCTGATGAGGCCTGAAGAGGGCAGAAACATGAGCTATTTTGTGTAGCGAATCCACAATCTACTATTATTCCCAGTTCTACAATAAAACAACTAAACTCCGTGAGTAAAATGTTGTAAGTATCGAGCACTCTATGAAATAAATCCATTACATTTCAGAAGTGGCTTTATATTATTGATATATAATTATTTTGTGTTATACTGCTAGCCTGATCTGTACCACATATACTGTTCATATATATATATATATATATATATATATATATATATATATGATATCAAAGGGAAAAATGAATAAATGCAATTTTCGTGTCATTTATGTTCCATGGAATCAAACTCAGCCAGTGAACTGTTGCTGTCAACGACAACATCAACAAGGCTTAGGAGCTGGAGTCAGCTTTAGAATGGCCAAAATCGTGGTCGAAAGTCGCTACCTGACCTTTGAGGGCAAGCCATGGAGGTTCATCCACAAACAAACACTAGGGCGTTTGGAGCAAAGCTGGGGGTAGGGGGTAGCCCATACAACAGTCGGGAAACATTTGGCACAAATCAGCAAAACGAAGAAAATTCAGTTGTCGGTATACCATGAGCCGGCCGATGATCGGTAGCTTGCTCAGCTTGACACTCACTGCAACTTGCTTGTTCCAAAAATGACCCTTCTCTTGATCGTGAGTTTAGTGTTGATGAAAAGTGGTTCCTGTATATTAATCAGAAACGTGGCTTTCCCTAAATCTAGTATTAACCCCCGAAGAACCGCCTGGCTCTTGCAGTCCGGTTAGACTATCATGGAAGTCTTATTGTTCTTTGGAACTAATGCATCAAAAGTCACCAACATTTTTGGCCAGAAATGGTGAACAAAAGATGGCCTATCCTAATGCAAGACCTTATACTCCACAAACCACACGGCAAAAACTGGTGCACTTTGGTATTTTCAATCTCATTGATCGATTCTGATCAAGATTTTACAGGGATAGAAAAATATTTGGCTTGATTTTTTTAACAGTTTAATTTTATAAAAAAGAACATTTTCGATAAATGTAGAATTCTGAACTAATAAATGCCTAGACGCGTTCATTGTTATGTTGATTACAAAAATGGTTCTTCTTGCGTAGAATTCCTGTTCTTGACTTACAAAACCATGCCACACAAGTTTCTGTTTTGCTTAAATACTTATAAGCAGTACTGTATGAATGAATTTATATTCCCTCTCTCATATACATTAGAGTTTTTACAGACTTGAAGCCGACAGCGGATACTGATAAGAGACTCAGTCGACTCCCGGACTGAGAAACTCATCAATTCTCTGCAACTTGGCGGCTCTGTATTTAACGTGATCCAACGTTTCAGAAAAACGTCTGAAAATTATTCTGTTAAGGGGAGATAAGAGAAAAAATACCCTAATCAATGTAAACAAACATATAAGCAGAAATGTTATAAAAGAGATTCAGCTCAGTGTGGCACAAACTGGTTGTATCGATTTGCTAAAAAGCTTGTAGATGTGGTTGAATAGGCTTATTGGCCTGTAGTCGTTTAGATATTTCGGATTCCCTTATTTATATAACAGCATTATGATTGCAGTGTTCCAATCTTCTGTTTGGGGTATCCAAGATGGATTGAACTCACTACGATGTTTATTATTATCAAAATTAGTTTGTCCGAAAAACTTTATTTAAAGTGATCACAATGAGCACATTTCCTATACATCCTTCGTTTAATGTTCTCGGCCGGTTACTGTTATCCAAAAGACCCTGTCCGAGAGTGATCACAATAAGTAGCTACCTCTGTATTTAGTAAATTTAGCCCACTCTGGCACAATGCCATAAGTGTGGGGCACTCACACAGGATCGAATACTCTACGGTCGTAATGGTCTACTAAACTAGCTTCCTAGGTACCTCGAATTATTGTATAATATTACAAAAAAAAAACTTGTAATGAATACCCGTACCTCGGATAAATGAGCTGCGCATATACCAGAACTTATCATCTGAAATATCATCAAAAATTATCCGATAAAATGGATCTTTCATCAAAAATTTTCAAAAGAAAATACCAGCACAAGATATGGGCATGTTGGTGCAAAATCACCATAGAGACCTCAAAAAAGCATTTTTTTTAAACAAAAACTCAGTTGGTGTACTCATGCAAAATTTCAAGGTTTTAGCCCCAGAATTGTGGCTAGGACCATAGAACAATCTAAAGCACACTTGGCTGGTCGGTTGAGCAGGACATTTGTGGGGCTACAGTGATTCGACATGACTTTGATTCGCGAACGAATAATTTGGAAGCTAATAATTTCACTATACAAATACATTACTAGTTTTACTAAAAAAATGCATTGAAGACCAGGAAGAAAATGATTCCAGTGGTCAGGAATTAAGTCAAGCGGTACTGACAGAATCAGCCTCTTATATCTATGATTAATATTCTCCTCTTTCGCGCCTTTGCTTCCGTTTAATCTATATAAATGAATGGAAGCAACTTGCGAAATGATTTTAACATCTGTGAATGATATATTTCTTTCCTTTTTTTATGACTTCCATTTTGTCTCCCCTTTTTTACGGAACTAAATGACTTTTCCTATTTTTTAAGACCTTGGTTTCACTGATGTCAGCTTAATTCGTTTTCTACGGTAACGTTTTGAAAGAAACTAAGAGAGTTTGAGACGTCAAAGACCTTGAATGTAATCAAAAGGAGAGAAAAAAATGGTGTGGTGGGTGGGTCGTGGAAATCTCCAATTAGTCAACTTTTCCAATTTGTCAAATGTGTCCCCCTCCGATGACAGAGATTTATTTCTTTCTTCTGGTTCTTCTATCAAAAAAGATGAAAATGAACTAAGCACTCAACGAAAAAACTTGATTCGTCAACAGGGAACAAAAAAAATGCTTTTTTTTTCACTCACAAACATTCTTACGCATTCAACTTTCAATTCAAGTCAAAATTGATGGACAAAATCGTCTTATTTTTCCGGAATACTGACGACTTTTTGAGTGAATGTTTACACTTTGTCACTGCAGAGCGGAAATATTTTTTTTTTTTGTAAAGACCAAGAAAGATACACCGTACCAAATCGTGAAAAAATATCTTCACAAATAGAAAGAACAAATGCATAGATTCTTTTCGAACTGTTACCCTCATTCTGGTTGGTCTTTTTAACACAACATTTCGGTCGTTGAACCCTACAACTTTCTTCAGGTGGGTGCCATAACTGGAGAGTGTTCGGAATCCTGGGACATAGCCCTCTCTTCAACGAAGTATAGAGGCAGAATGTCCTCATACTCATACATTCCAAACCCTCCGCATTTACGACACCCGTTGCCTGGTCTGAATGGCTGGAACGTTGTTTCCAAAATATGAATCAAGATGAGGACAACAGTAAGAAAAAACTATATGTTGATGATCTCTGATCTGAAAAATTCAGAGAAAATTATTAGAAAGAACATATTAGGAATTCACCGTAGAGTACTGGTCAGTAAGTTGGACTTTGACTGCTGCTAAGAGTTCGACCCTCACTGGTTATGCAACACTTTGCTCCTCTTTCATCATCAATGGCTGATGAATTGAACAGTTGCTCTTCTCCTGTCTTTGATGACTGACCGATGAATGTTACTCCATTTTTACTGTCACTGTTGCATGAGAAAGTAAGACAGTCATGGTATTCACAATTGTCCACTGTCTTCTCCGTCTACCATCTCAGCAAGCAAGAAACAAGACATTTCTTGCAATGGATCAAAGAATTGGAGCGGTGGAGTCTACTCTTCCCAAGTATATTAGCTGCAAATAAACATAAGCAAACGGCTGAAATTCTAGCACTAAACGTTCTCTTATCTGAAGGTTCCTGAGAGGGTGCATCGCCCTGGGGCCTGGAGAACCAAAGAGAGCCAAGGGAGAGAACCCGAAAGCTTATTTGGTCCGGTTTTGTATTGAAACTTCTAATGTCGATACGATATGGCCATGAATAAAATAAGTTGATTCTATCGTCTACAAGTCGGTGAATATAGTATGGCATGCTAAATGGGTTACAGAAAATAGAAACAGGGTGGCTAAAAGACGATGGTGTTTAAGCAATGTATATGGGGGGACGGCCTTACAATATTCCTCTCAGGGGTCAAACCTTTTTTTGATGGTGTTCTCTTTTGTTTTGGAATATGGTGACTATTAAGAAGTATCTTCGCGTACAAATGAATTTTTACGGGGTGGGCACTATATGTCACCTGAAATTTAGCAATCGTTGGTTTTCAGACAAGGCAAGCTAAATATATTTTGATAAAGGAAAAAAACAAAAAACAAGAACCATAAGTTCAATAATGCGTCCACCACCCGTGGGAAGAAGAAGAAGAAGAAGAAGAAGAAGAAGAAGAAGAAGAAGAAGAAGAAGAAGAAGAAGAAGAAGAAGAAGAAGAAGAAGAATATTCTATTTTCGATATTCTATTTTGACATCATTAGCAGCAGGTTAAAAAATTGGATAGATTAAATGTTACAGCATTTAATGACGTCTCGCCTTTTTATGACATTATACCTTTTAATGACATCACACCTCTACCTTCCTTCCAATTTTTTATAAAAATGTGTGGACACATCTAAAAAATCTTTTGAAAAAACATTATTTGGAACCAGATATCGAATTTTTTTCATAGTAAATTTGCAAAACCGGTCAAGAGCAAGTTTTTTATGAAACACATCATTTTGTCCCGAGAACCAACAGAGACTGTCTTCTTTAAAATGGCCAGAGCAGAGCCTGAATTATTTTTGAAACGAGGCTGTATTTTGGTCTTGGTCACGATCTCTCCTTCCCTCTCTCTCTCTCAGATTCTCCTCCTTGTCTTCTCTTTCTCTCTCTCTCTCTCTCTCTCTCTCTCTCTCTCTCTCTCTCTCTCTCCTTCTCTATCTCTCTCTCTCTCTCTCTATCTATCTTAGACACTTTCGCTTTTCCCTTTTCCTCTCCCTCACTCTAAATGAATTTGTTTTCGCTACAACGAAACTAAACATTATCGTAAACATCCCAAATAAATTGAGTCTAAATGGGCCGTGAAAATGGTGGAGGAAGAAATGTGGTGGTGGTGGTGGAGGAGGAATGGGACGCGGATAACATACAAACGAGTAATGAGAAATCAAGACGTTGCCTGCAGTGTATCAGATTGCGAAGACACGTTTCAATTTGTAAAGTTTCAATCAAAACGAGGACTTGGAGACATACCAAAGGAACACATTTAAGAAACAAAAGAGGAACTTTTTTTAAAAACCCTTTCGAGACTCCTGGGTCATAAGGGAACTCCCCGATTAACGTCGTGGTTAGGTTCCTGAAAAACAACGGCTTTAATTGAAACAACGTTAATCGAAACCGATTTTATTATAGATGCAATTATATGAATAAAGGTTATTTAATCTATTTTAGAGTAGAAATTTTGCGACAAACTTATGTCTTCAGAAATAAATCCCAATTTCACCTACAGTTGAATAACCGTCGCCACCAAATGTGGCAAAGGGTCCTAGTCCTTTTCTTATAAGTGCATGTATTTGTATGTTATGTATTCCTGGCTATACCGTTTTCTCTACAGACTTGTAAATTGGCAACATTACTCCACTAAACCCCTTCTAAAAATGTTGGGCTTTATTGGGTGGGAGAGCTTCTTTGACCAAATCTATATTCTCTAGAAGCTAGATGTTCCTATTATTCTCTTTTAGATATTTCCAGTGGAATATGCGTGGTCATAGATATAATTTACGCTGACCATGTATAATTTTGAATGGAATTTTTTTTACATTATTTCAAATTTTGACGCTACGGTTGATCGATGAGTGAGTGTGTGTGTGTGTGTGTGTGTGTGTGTGTGTGTGTGTGTGTGTGTGTGTGTGTGTCTTAGAAGTCTCCTGGGACGTATGTATCACTAACAAATAAAGTAAATTAGATTTTCCCAGTTTTTAACACGGTAGACAATGAGGTCATCATAGTATGAAACCCACCCATAAATTAGTTACGTGACTGCTGGTCAGGATCAAATTGATCAAATTCAAGCAAAAACTTCCCTAAATAAGGATCAAATTCAAGCAAAATCAAACAAACACACTTATAATTAAATTTAATACCCAAATAGCAGCTGGTGTTAATCTAAATGATTACCTTTTCCCCAAAAAGGTGTTATTTTATTTTTCTATTTTTTAATTTTCTGAGGGGAGAATCATTTAGCGAGAGGGAATCCGGAAAATATAATAGATCTGTAAAAATGTGGGTTAAGAACTATTTTGACAAATATAGTATGAAAAAAATTCTGGTCGATGGTTGGAAGTAAGGTTTTAGATTTTGTCTGAATCTCTACCCCGGTATGAGCGACCTTTGCTCAACTCCCCACCCTTAATTAATGTCACTCCATAACACCAAGTCACGCCACAACCCCAAGCGTGGTCTTTTCACAGCGCCGAAATGGAAATAAAGTGAATGTATGGGCTCCTTCCAACAGAGGAAATGGGGGAAAAAACCATTGCTTTTCTTATACTTTAGGGCATATTTTGCGATCAGATGCATAAAAAATAATACGAGATAAAACAAAATCGCTTCTCGGAGACATCAGTCAAAGATACGGCGTAAAAGTGAAATAGTGTAAAACGAACTGTAGATGTAATAGTCGTATATGAATCAACTTAATTATCATTTTCAGTCTATTTCTCTCTTCATCTTGCTACTTTTCAGCGCAACGTTCAGTAAGAAGAATGAATCGGAAACAATGAAGCAGCATCCGGCGAAATTTCAACACTGATTCCGTATACTTGGAAGTTCGTCTGACACGGCCGACGGCTCACCGATTTTGCAACCGGCGAATTTCAAATGTAGTCATATAATGGTATTATTACTTATCATGGAACAATATTTATGGATGATCTTTTTTCAATCGATAAAGAATGAAAATGTTCTTAATGTTTCGGTACGATCTTTTCAAATGAGATATTTTTTTTTAATTTCCCATCTGTACTTGAATCTTCGTGCGGACATGGGAGCTGCAGTTGCGTCATTTCGTCTGTCCATTTTTATTCTCTTTTATTTTACCAGGGCAATTTATCATAATCCACTTCCAGCTTACTAGGCCAGTCGAAGCTTCACCAGATCCCTGTTAGCTGTATATTTCGAGAATACGTCCCTTACTCTGTTTATAACTCACCTTTCACGACGCTGGACGAGAAGTTGATTTTCCTGTTCGGAAAAAGAGTTGTCATTCACGTAGACTGATTGCCAACCAAGGATGAAGAGCCCAGTCTACTCTGAAATTTACTCATAGCTGGGGCAAAGGCGGACTTCTTTTTGTGATAATTTTTTCCAATCCACATTATAGAAGAACAAACGTCTTCCGAGATGAGCTCCACGGCCGCCTTCCCACGACTAACGGCCAAAGTGAAAGTGTTGAAACGCACCTGCCTCCAATGCAAAGAATTAGATTTACTTCTGGGTAAACAGGAGTTCAAAATGGCCGATTTGTTACGCCCTTTTCTACATTAGACTCTTTTATTTATTCCCCGTCAACCACTTCCCCAAAACTCGTTTTTTTTTTCTTTCTTTCTTCTGAACAGGTTTCCTTCCTTCCTTCCTTCCTTCCTTCCTTCCTTCCTTCCTTCCTTCCTTCTCTCCACCCGTTGTTTTTTTTTCATTTTCTTCCTTTTGTTCCTTCTTTCTCTCAACCAGTTCTCTTATCTTCCTTCTCACTTTCTTTTGCTTAATTTCTTTCTCACTTTCTTCCTCCCAGTCTTTCTTCCTTCTTTCTTTCTTTCTTTCTTTCTTTCTCTTTTCTTTCTTTCACTCTTTCTTCCTCCCTTCCTTTCTTTTTTCTTCCTTAAACCAGTTTTTTCCTGTCAATTCTCTTTCTTTCCACTAACCGACCCGACACCCTCACGAATGGATTTACAGTCCGTTAATGTGTTTTGAACGCCTAGACATCAAAGGATTCCCGAGACATGTGTGCAGACAAGATAAAACGTATTTTTGTTCCGACCTATGCAATGGTCGATAGCATTTATTAGTGCTATTTTCGCGTCTGTCTAAAAAGGGAGGCTCGTACACAAAAATGTCTTGGAGTGAAAAAATGTGGGAAAATAGCAACGTATTACCGCTCTAAAGCTGAGTCAAACCCTTTAAAATAATATAAATAATACTTGTTTTGTTTTTTCTTTGACGCATCGATACTTACATGGGTCAAAGCGGTCAGTCTTTTTATACAACTTGATATCAATTCGTTTCCTTGGGACGTATTTGTATTCGGTTGATACTGTAGCAAAAGACTTCTGGTTACTTGAACGTAACTTTTGTTTTTGAGCATTACTGACACCATTCAACTGCCAATCATTCATACACACCCGAATTTTAGGTGTCTATTCAGACCATTTCAGACCAACCGGACGTTGATATGGTGCCATAGCCAATCGCGTTTTACCTCATTGGGTCGCAGGATTCGTTCTGAGAGCTCAAGACCAGCACTCTTATGTCCTTGTGAGAATCATTGCGAAGACTAAAGAGAATTTGGGGGTTCGTGCCTGCCACACACATTCGCATGTGAGGTCCCAAACCTTAAACCGACCTTGTGTCATGGCCTTTCCACTTGAGGCCACGGGTAAATAGGTTCATACACGGATAACTGAAAGGAGGTGACAACACAGTAGTAGTGAAAGTATTTTTCATTCAACGATCATTATTTTGATTCACAATACATGGACACATATATATGCACGTGTGTGATCATGTACATTCTCCATAAACTGACAAAAAAAACGTGGCCTGTTCTCACACATATGTAAGGTGCAAGTACACGTTGGGGCGATAGAAAGGAACTTTTCCCGACTCTTTTGTGTTGTGGGTTGCTATCGTCTTTCATCGAGCCATTAGTCAGATATCAGATAACGAAGTATAAACAGCATCGCCTTTAGAACAAATGAGTGAAATGAATATAATTGTAGAAAGCGAAGAACATATGTATGTGTGTGTGCGCACGCGTGAAAACGCAATTATGTGAACAATAGAGAATGAGACAGACCACGGAATAAGAGCAAATGGAGACTTGGTTTATTAATTAATAGATCTATAAATGAATTATACATTGCTATACATGTTCCAGGAGGTGTTACAATCTTCAGTAGCATGTGGTGTGTGTGTGTGTGTGTGTGTGTGTGTGTGTGTGTGCGTGTGCGTGTGTACCTTTCAGTGGTTAAAAAGTTTCAGCAGAAAATAAATCTAACATCAGATGTTTTGCTTTTGAAGCAAAAATGGGAATCAAGGAAGAGGATTCTTTTAGGGTCATCATGATGTATGGGACTTAATTCTGTCTGTGTTTGTCTGTGGCAGGATATAATAGTAGCAGCAGTAGTAGGTCTTGGAGAAGCCATAAGACATATATATATATATACATACACACACACACACATATATATATATATATATATATATATATATATATATATATATATATATATATATATATATATATATATATATATATATATATATATATATATATATATATGGGTTGTTCTTTCGTATTTGTAGGGAATACATAGTGCTCTATATTTTACAAACAAGTAACCTAGAGCAGTTTCCATCTCGGGAATAGTGTAGCCCATATTTTTGAGCCCAACAATCATTTCGCTGTTGAACTGCATTAAATTCAGTTCGTGTTTACTTGATTATCACGTTACACATACGTCATTCGGCTGCGTTCGTTTACTGGTGTCACAAATTTTGAAGTGCTTATGTATATATGTATGAATATAAGTCATCATCCTCTTAGAATCAAAATGATCAAAATAATGATGAAAAGTGCAAGGGGCACCATACCCTCACACACACACACACACACACACACATATATGGGTAAGCACATCCTCTCCTTATTTAATTTTATGAAATCCCTACAAAATATCATTTCCTGTGTTGTTATATTTGAAGATGTTTTCCTTGGCAACGCCAGGTACCCTAACTACACTTGCACGTTTGTACGCGTGTATGTGTCTCTGTGTGTACGTCTGAGAGAGAGGGGGTAGAGAATACTCGCACATTCTTTTAAGAACTTTGGGACTAGTTTCACAAAGTTTTTGAAGGTATTTTTAAAATCTAATCAAAGATTTATCGTTTACTGTGCTGTCAACAGAAAGCGCATAGAACAGAGAGAGAAAGAAATAGAGAGATAGAGAGAAAGAAAGAATGAGAGAAATGGAAAAAGAAATATAGAAGCATACACAGTAAAGACGAGGCTATACACTGTCGATTTATTAGATAAGATCTGTTTTCAACTCAAAGCTCGCCCCCTCCCCCAACCGACAATATTCTCGTAATTTATGTCATTTCTATGAGTGAAGTGTCACTTGATAGTGTGCAGAAGACATTTTCACTTGCTATCAGGGTGACTTTGTCAGATATCGATCGGAACTCCCAACCAATATTCCTTCTACTTCTTTGTTGTCCCTGTGCTCAAAAAATTACGTTGTGCAAAAGTTTTTTCCTTTGACATAAGCATGTATGTACTGAATAACTCATCAGTTTAGATGCTTAATCTAGAAATCTCCAACTAATAATAATAATAATAATAACACCAGGCAACTGGTGTGAGATTCCGAAATAATAATAATAATAATAATAATAATAATAATAATAATAATAATAATAATAATAATAATAATAATAATAATAATAATAATAATAATAATAATGTAAGATAAATAGGATAGAGGGAAGGATTGAGATTGTACAGACCACAGCACTACTAGGAACTGTGCGGATACTGAGGAAAGTGCTAGAAATATAAAGACTGCATCTCTAATTGTTAACTGTGACCTAACAAAGGAAGGGAAATGAAAGCGGGAATGTGAACCACAGCACTGGCATGATAGGCGAAAAAGAGAAGAGATGTTGGCTGAAGACCTGTGGAGACTTATTGTCACTCAGCCTTCTGCAATGACCACTGGGCAACCGGTGTGAAACTATAAACTGCAGTATTACTGTGGCCTATGAGCACTAGGAGAGAAGGGTGGGAGACTTGAGGAGACTTGCTGTCACTCAAACTCCAGTGGTGACCACCAGACAACTGGTGTGAGATTGCTAATAATAATAATGGATCAATCAGAATGCAACTTGGCCTTCAAAGCATAGAATCATATCAGCGCTACCAAATTGGTCATTTTTAGTCAAATCTGGCGGATTTTTTCCGATTTAACCGATAAGAATCTGAAAATCTAAGAAAGTAGAAAATCAGGCCAATTAAATATATATATATATATATATATATATATACATATAGCAAAGAACTACAGTAAAAAACACATCGTGTAACCAGGCACAACGCCTTATTACACGATGTTCTTTTAGCGACTCCGACATCACTTAATGCACTCTCGCAATGTAAATGACTTGAACAGAATGAAAATAAAAGTGTTATTTATGCATACAATATATATATATATATATATATATATATATATATATATATATATATATATATATTATGTCATCCACAGACAGATGTTTTGATGTATTACATCTCTTCAGTGTGGCTATAGACTTTCCATTATCCTATCCAGTACCGTGAGGCAGGATTGAAACCTTCGCTTTAGACCCGGAGACCGATATCCTACATCTGGGCTACGGAACTGGACGGTCAGTAAGGCTGAATTCAAGCGATATATTCATTTACACAGAAATTCCCCGTCTACTAGAGTGCTCTATTCCTGTGGAAGAGCATTATATATATACAAATACAGACAGACAGAATGACTTTGGCTAAATAGCCTAAGCTTATATCTAATATTAAGTCCTGTTCAAACGTGCTTAGTGTCAGTTCGCTGTGTGACGACATTGAGTAATAGCATTTGTTAGTCATGAGTATTATATCCGAGTTATCTATAAACCAGCGATCAGTGATACAATTCTTTAAACTAAAAGGTTGCACGAAAATCGAAATTCTTAGACGTATGGAAGCGATTCATGGCACAGAATAAGGCTTTTTTTCTTTGGCATCATGACAACCGAACGTCAACCAACGGCAAATACAGCGAGAAACCTTAAATTCACACTTGTTTCACACCCTCTGTACAGCCTCGATTTGGCAATATCATTCCCGAAATTGAAAGAGGCGTTGAAAGGTCAACATTTTCCAATTGATGTGGGAGTTGCTGCGCACAACAGCATCAAAAGTAATGCAAACTATCTTGATGGACAGAACGAAAAATTGGGTGGATCGTTTCGGGAAAATGTGCAATACTTCATGATGACTCAGTTGAAGAATAAACTTGTGATTTTGAAGCGAAATTTACTTCAGGACGAAGTGATTCGAAAGTTGGAACCTTATAGTCAATAAAGAATAATGGTGTGGTGAAACTGTTTCATGTAAACCTACCTTAATGTTTGCATATAAAAAGACTGTATGATAATATCATATAATATTCACTGGTAACATGGTTGCTGCTAAGATATATTCCGAGCACATCATTTTGCCCCTGGCAAAGGGGCAGCGAACGCATATATATATATATATATATATATATATATATATATATATATATATATATATATATATATATATAATTGGTGCCCTGGGCTTGTGGTAATATTGCTCAAGCCTCGAAACCATGTCTGACCCCGCTATCTGATGAAGGCATTGTTAGAGGCTTAGAAAGCAGACATTTTATAGATTATACTTACATTTTACATTTTACAGAATTAAGAAATAATATAATAAAATCAAATACTTGCGTAAATATCATAAAGCATTAAAACCATGCTTGACGCAAGGGTATTATCTGATGAGGGTTACGTCGAATGTACTTTTTCGCACGTAGTGCTGTATTTTCTGGTCGGTAAACGATTGAGTCATCCTATTTTATTGATTGACATATCGTATCGATTCATAAGTTTCTATACATACGAGACACTTTCGACCTCCACCCACCCAACCTTTTGCCATTTCGGTCCCGGTGTGATTTTGCTACATCAATCTGTCGTATTGTTAAACACCAGCAATGAACACACTCAGTTTTCTGCTGGAGGGTTCACTTCTCAAGTTTATAATCAATAGCAATGTCAGTGCGAGATATTGATTTCTTTTTTCTGATTATCTTATCTTTATTTTTGTAATTATAAAATGATTTTCCAGATAGTCAAAACAGGAAGGGTAGGCCATAAGAATCCGTAAGGGAATGCCAGGTGATGCATTTGCAGAAAAGTTCTGCTTCTCATCTAATCTATTCAATTGGAATGATAAAGTAATATAAATAATCTATTTAAAAAGACATCTTTGAAGATTAAAGATTCTAGAATCTGATGATTATCTTCATTGCTATGCTAAACAAAGAAATAAATCGTTGTCACGCGCAAGCAATTTATAGAATGCAAGTTGAGAAACATGATTCTTTTTCAGATCTTCACTAAACTTATCTATGACTTGTTTTTTCAACTGCATTTCCTTTTTGTTATTTTTGATTTCTGCGAACATTCATCATACAGAATTCAGATAAGCGATCAGACATTGTGGGTGTGATGGGAATAGAAAGTAAGCCTTCGCCAAATATATACTTTTATGCCCCCTATCATTTTTCACCCCCAGAAAAGTGACAGCCGACGTATGGATGATTATAGCCCTCAGAACCAACCTGGTGATACCAAAATATATTTTTTAGTTAAAAGAGAGATTAGGCGCGTGACGATTGATCAGTTCCTCTAATAATCAATTAATTATCCTGTTTAATGTACGACCTGTGAATGTCTCAAAGGCCCTGTTCACATCAATGATGTATCCTATAACCTCTTTCGCAAAACTGAGAACTCTGTTAATCAGAGAACGATTTCGAAATAATTTAATACTGTTATTCGCAGCCGACACAACCATTTTTTTCTTTCCAGCTTTCTTCAGAGGAACAAACACAAACAACTTCACTCTTGGGGAAACATATTCAGTTGCAGACCACCGGCAATGATCAAAGGCGTGTTCAGACTGTTAAGAACCACACCATAAACAAATCATAATTGTTCTGTTTTGTTATTTTTTCCCGCCTTTTCAAACGCTTAAGAAGTTGAGATGAAATACCAGTCGGAGATGGTTTTTATAATGGTGTTAGGGCCTCGCTCATAAAATGGCAACCAGGCAATGTGAAAGCATCGAAAATTTAGACACCTTTAGTGAAGCAGCAAGTTTACTCCGTAGACAGATATATAGATAAATACACGTACATAAATAGAAACAGTTTGAGATAGATGGATAGATAGATAGATGGATGAGAAAGGCAAGAATCCAATTCATTCAGTCCCATTGCCAGATATCTGCCTAATATGTCTCATAATTGGCATGCCACAATGTGTGTATTTGGGTAAACCACTTTCCTATTACCTTACCTGCCCAGGCAGTACGGACAAAAAGCAGTTACTCTTAGAGCTAACCTTTATTAGTAACAGCCAAATTGATAGAAAAAATCGTCATCACAGTCAATAATTGTACTGTGTTTTCCATTGGAACACATCTAAAATAGAGTAAAAGAAATATCTAGATTCTGGAGAATCCACGTGTTGTTAAAAAAAAAAACATCTGAAAAAGGCACAAAAAAAGTGAAAAATTTTTTAACGTTTTTAGAAGGGGTCTCGTGGAGTACTGATGCCAATTTTGGCAGTCCATAGACAAAACGTCGTGGCCAGTAGCACTAGAACACATAAATAAACGCACGAACACATAAACAAACACAAACACTCACACATATAAAAATGATTGAACCCTTCATCATCTTTGACGGCTAAGGTTTTTCAATAGTCACATTGATGAATGCATAGATATGAATCATAAGAAGGATCATAATTTGAAGACATTTATCAAGATTAAAAGTGGGATAGGAAAATTTGATACTACCCACCTTCCAAGTGGTGAAGGTCTCAAGACCTACTAAAAAAATCGGCGTTTGATATTCTGACTTTTGGCTGGCCTCGAACGCCAGCCTCTAGCATCTTTAGGGAAATACGTTACTATCTTATCCTCAAGGCGTATCACAAATATACCGCTCTGGTTTGCATAGTACGCCACAAATGCAGGCTTTGATCTTGATTGCTACAATAGTAATGGCTACGAGATTATCTTGCTGACTTTCAATTCTGTACATTCATTCAGATACTTTAGCTAGGTCAGGTAAACGGCCATAATGCTTGAACACCAAGTGAGGATTTTCTCGATGCAGTTACACAAATGATCAGAGAACAAAAGATTTTCCTCATGAAAATGTTAAATATATATTTAAAAAATATATGTTAAATCTAAATATACATATGTTTATCTGGAGGAGTCCAATCACGAAATCAAGAGCGAAATCGACTGCATCCTAACGGACAAAAGATATCCAGTTCCTAAATTAAATCAATGTTGTAAGGGACCTCAGAATGGTGAGAGGTAAAATTCAAATGGACACCAAGAAAGAACGTAGGAAAATGTTCTGCATCAAACTGCAACTACATAGCACACAAAAAAGCTCACTCGATTCTGTCATCTCGAACTGGGAAACAGTCATGATCTTCCTACAGAACACGAATAGAACAACAACGACACAAACACGAATTAGTTCTAAAATAGAGGTCACCATTATGTTTAAGTCAAAGAATATGTAATCGATCAATGACCCCTCAGAAGAAACCAGGGCTTTCAGGAGAAAGTTGCAGAAATCTCAAAACCACTGATGACAAGAGAAAAGGTTGAAACAACCGAACAAGACAAAACAATCTGAAAGAAACAAAGAGAAGATAGTGGGTGATAACGGCGATAATCGAAAAAAATTTTGATAAATGTATAGATTTCACCTCAGTACAGGAAGAATATAAATTACTAGTGCGCTTGAAGAAAATGAAGACCTAACAATGGATAGGGTTTGAATTGTCTAACGCACCCAATATTTTTTTTAATCTCTATTTCTCCAAACAATGGAAAAGAGAATGACACAAGTCATCAGTTCGAAGACTTCCCAGAAGTTTCTCGGTGGGAGGTGGAACAAGCCATCAAACAATCAAAACAAGGGAACGGCACCTGGACTAGAAAACATCACTATCAACCTACTCAGAATGGCTGGTAAAGTCATCAGTGGGGAAACTAGTCGAGCTTTTCAGCATGCCTCTAACAGAGTTACGTCCCAAAAGATCACTTTTATAATGGTGTTAGATAAAAAAGAGGGAACACAAAAGAGATAGTAGAATACAAGCCAATAAGCCTATTAAAATGCGTTTGCAAACTTTTAAGCAAAGTGGTCACCGACCAAATCTAGATGAAACCAACTACATGAATAGACTTGCGTCATAAGTTAGTTACATGACCATTGACCATCTCCATTCGGTGAATCAACAAAGAGAGAATGCAGCAGAATACAAAATTCCAATCGCTGTAGCATTTGTTGACTTCAAGAAAGCATTCGACCCAGTGTAAATCCCCAAAGTCATTGATACAAGGCGTAGACCCCGTATATGTGAATTAGTTTTGCAACATAACTATCGACACCATTCTTTTTCAGGCAACATGAAGACTTTGAGCTGTTCCAGCTCGAAAAACGAGTAAGACAAGGCGACGCCAGTTCAACAAAAGCCTTCACAGCTTGTCTCGAAATTTTCTTCCGAAAATTAAACTGGATAAATAAAGGAATCAAATTGATGGTGATGCCTAATAAACCTCTGATTTGATGACGACATCGTAATTTTTGCAGAAAACCTTCTCCAAATAATGCCAGACAAACTGAATGAAGAAAGTTGGCCTTTGCATGGACTTTAATCACATGAGCAATAATTACGCAGAGGAAAAAGACACAATTCAAATTGAAAACGTGTAGCTAAAGAGAGTAGACTATTATATCTACCTAGGACAATGAGTCTCCGTGAAATCCCCTAAAGGAGAAAGAATCAAGCGGAGAGTCATTCTAGGTAGGCAATCCTTTGGTAGAACAAGCTCAACCTTCAAGAACAAAAAATAGGGTATACAGCTATTGCATCCCCGATAGATGCTTACGTAGCTGAAACAGGGAACCTAACCAAAAGACTGGCCCTCAAACTTAGATCCATGCTCAACCTCACATGAAGAAGTCACAACATAGTATATTAGAGAAAGAACAGGGGTCCGAAATATCATAGAATCAATTTTAAAAAATTCAAATGGCAATGCGCTGGTCATGTTGCAAGAGTGTCAGGCAACCGCTGGACATCGTAGCCGACAGAAAATGAGATGATGTAACGAACTAAAAAAATTGAGAAATTACTGGCTCCGCGATGCTCATGACAGAGAGATCTAGCTAATCTTGGGTAAGGTCTATGTCCAACGACGGGCTAAAAAGGCTGTTGCTGCTGATGATGATGTCGAGAACTTTCATCGTTTCAACTCAAAGGAAGCACTATCAGATTTGGCAGAACCACTACTTCCTCGCTCTGGGACCATTATTCAGTGAAACTTATGAATTGTTTATTTTTAGGTTTAGTCGTAGTTAAGTGAAACTGCTAAAAGCGAAACACTGGATAAAGGGGATCACCGAATTTTTAAAAACGGATTTCCGGGATTTTTGGTGTTCTATTTTTCGGCACGAAAAGACAAAAGATGAAACGAAGTTCTTTGGTTTGAAATTAAGCGAAAGAAAGAAGTTACACCCAAAATACCTTTCGATAATCAAGTGTCTTACCATCACACAATGGCGTTCTCAAATTTACCAAAGTATCCAATTTTGCACCAATCACTGTGGCCCAGGGGTAGAGTGCTTACCAATCCACCACAAATTCATTCAAAAGATTTTTAAATCGCATTCAATAGCTCTCTGCTAAGCACCAAGCAAAGGACTAGGCCCCCGAGGCTAAGGGGTCATCGCTGAATAAGTTTGATACACCAGTTCTCGTAAGATCGCTGTAACGTGGAGCCAGGGTGATTACCTAGATTGGTGATCATTGGGGGATGCTTTAAGCAGAACTAAGCTTCGCAGGCCTGGCAAGCCGAAAATGGATCTTATTGATAACTGCCCGCGTGTACCTAAACGCGCGACACCCTTGATGAAGTTGCAAGCGGAGAACAATGATGCATACATACATACATACATACATCGTATTTTGAAGTGAACAATGCGCACTTTTCTTTTCCGAAATCTTATCCCTAAAATCATCCTCCACCCTACTAAGGGGGCCAGGTTCGGAGTCAAACTTGGGATCTACCAATCTTCCGTTTAACGATCTCTGGGTAACTTTAGAATTAATACGTTGTCACATCAAGTCTGCAGCCTAATCATGAAAATACATTTATTTTAAAAAATAAATAATAATTTAATCAGTACAGATTTTTTTTCGGGTCATTGTCCTTATCTTGATTTATCTTTTAACGACAACGTTTCGGCCATTGTACCCTACAGCCTTCTTCATGCGTGTGACGAGGGGCCCTTTGTCAATATCTTCCTTTTCAGTGCATTGAGATCAGAATTCAGCTGAAAATTATTGCTAAGATACAGACAGGGATGCAGCCTGGTATAAATAAAATACAACCAACAATGCTCTAATTGGGTCCATCCAATACACTGAAGCGTCTTACGATAAAATACGACAGTTTTGTCGCTAATAACGATTTTGTGCCATAAAAATAGTATTCCTACTGCCTACATTCAATCAGAAGCAACAAAAAACGCTTTAAAAGCAAAAGCTCATTCTATTCCATAAGTATGATTTGTTGTCAATGGTGTAGCTAGAGATTTGCGGACTCAGGGTGAGTGACATAGCTTCTTGGGGCATTCCTTCCAACATTTAAGGAGATTTGATAAAAAAGGAAAATTTGAAAAAAATAGACATCAAATATCACTTAATTGGCAAAAAGCAACCCCGAAGGCAGAATTATAATTAGTGTGGTCCATGTATGTACAAATATAGCCTTGTTTATCGCCGCTACCCAAAACAAACTGGTCTAAACGCTGTTGCTTGGTTTAGGTTATCCATGTGTCCTTACATTTATATGTATATATGCATCTATGTATCTATCATTCGGGACTTCTCTCAACCCTCACCGTTCACAGTAAAAATTTGATATTTTACACGAACACACACACATAGACTCAATGAGTTTGGACATTTTGTCCTTTGAACCCCGACCATGAATCCTTGAAGAGGGTTCAATTTGCAATGTAAGTTCAACTTACTTTGATCCACTGCTTAAATTACAAGTTAAAAAGAATTTGGAGTGTTAGTTATTGTATTATATTAGTAGATATACAGAAGGTGAAATGTAATTTATAAAGCTTTTGGGAACCTGGGGACGTTTTTAAATACCCCACAGCTAAGCCTCTGTTGTTTGTACTGTTGTTGTTGTTGTTGTTGTTGTTGTTTAATAATTGAAAATTTACCTTTGGTTTGGTTCCATTTCACCTGTCTCATCGCATCAAGGCGGTCATCATTTCGTTCTCGATCAAACTCAGCGAATACCCTTTCCATATTGGATTTCCAACCTTCTTCTTCATCGTCATACCCGTAATCGTCTTTATCGTCAGCTTCTTCGTCGTCGGCTGTCTCTTCGTCAATGTCCACGTCTGCACCGCCGGTGTCATTATCATCACCATCGCTCAAACGAGTATCCAGTCTCGTGCTTATCAACTTCCGGTCGTTATTGGCATCAGTGTCGGAGACGTTGCACATCATAGCTGAACAGGGCTCCGATTTGCTTGAATTCTTTTCGTGAACACCAATTGTTAACGAGTCTTCTTGTGTCTGATCTCTTGGGTCACCTTCGCCGGGACAACGATATCCTGGCGGTCGCAAAGAAGTTGAAATTCTATGATCTCCCGTTCGCCTTACATCCTCACCAAGACCAACTCTCCCAGAATTTTCATTCGAGGTCTTTTTAAGTCCGTCTGTGCCAATTTGAATTGATGATGTTTGTGCAGTCAAGTTAAACTTGTCGCTGTCTCCATCGACAAACCTCGACTGTGCAGAGATATTATTCTGCTTAACGTCTGTTTCGAAACGCACATTCTGGCCAGCAACCGTTCCGACTTGCTTGTTTTGCTTAGCGCCAATACCCACTTGTCTATACTGTGTTCGTTGCGAATTTGGAGCTTTGTCGCGCTTAACGTCCGTTTGGTTTTGCGTCTTGTCACGACGACACACTCCTTTTCTTTCACAGCCAAACACTTTAGGCCGACTGCTCCTGCCGCCCGGAGGATCATTTTTAAATCGATCCCGTCTCTTTTCACCGCTCGACGCTGCATCTGGTCGCTGTGGTGACGTCTTCCGATGTGCATTTCTGTTTTTTTTCCTGCGCCGGCCGCCGGGAATGACGACTCGGTACTTCTTCGATCGTCCGGATTTTTTCTTCGAGTTCCTCGCGGTTTCATTTTTAGCTTTTCTCCGGTTATTCTCATCGTTCCCGATCCGACCGTTTCCAAGAAGTTTCGATATCAATTGGTGAATCTGCTTCCGGTAATTCTTTCGGGTCTTCGCTCTACCCCCGGTTTTACGCCCGCGGAGGGGCCTCGATGTCGTTAGACGAACAGTTTCGTTTAAAAGGTGGGTAGTTTGCACAATTGATACTTTGGCCGTCAAATCCACTTCGTCCTGTTCACCCGTTGTGTTGCTGGCCTGAAATAAACAAAAACACTTTTAGTAAAACTAAAAAAGAACATGGACAAACCACCCTTTCATAACTACCTTACCAGCCAAGGAAGGACTAACAAAATAACATTACCTTCAAGCTCAATCTTGATATTGTCCAATCAGGAGAGTGGCTGAGTAAGTACTTGGACAAACCACTCCCCAATAGTTAACTAGCACAGACAATAGCAATAAAATGTTATTCCTCTCATAGTCAAGATTGACAAGGTCCAATCAAGAGAGTTAGTGAATGAACACATTGGAAAACCACTGTCCCATAACTAACTTACCTACCAAAGCAGCAGCAAGAAGCTGTTACCCAGATAGTCAACCAATGGCGGTGTCTAATCGGGAGAGTGGTTCAGCAGACAATTTTTGTTTCATTACCCGGCAGTCCTAGCAAAAATCTTTCACTCCCTTATAGACCAGTCAAAAAATACCTGGAAGTTGAACATGTAAAGCTAGATTTAGTACCGTTTGAAGTGCATTTTGTGTACATTAACATACTAAAAGCCCGACACAAACACTTTGGGTAAGAAATTTTATGGTTCGATCTGTAGAGAGCACTTTTTGTTGAAAAGTTTTTTTCAAAAGTTAGTACCGAGGATTAGGTGATATTTCAAGCAAAATCGTTCAAAATGTGAAAAAAAGGGTGAAAATTTGCATACTGGTAGATTTTTCATACTATTTCATACAAAACAAAAATCGATCTGACAAAAAACTATGGTCACCATCTTCAATTCGAAATGGCAGCCATTAATGATAAAATAGATAAAATTGACATTGTAACCATATTTGTTCAAAATGTAAAAATAAGTGCGAAAACTTGCATACTATTGGTAAAACTTGACCGCGACCAATCAAGAGAGTTGGCGATTGAACATTTGGGCAGATCGGACGTCAAACCAGCTCAACTGCTGCAGAACCGTTTGAACGAGAAACGAGAAGGACGAAAGATCCACAAAGACCGAAAGAAACGATATATTCGGAAACGATAAAAGCCGACTACTACCACGAGCGCTTTTGCAGATGTCAATATTGAACGGGTCTACCATAAATACACGTACACAGAGAGAAAGAAAGAAAGAAAGAAAGAAAGAAAAGAAGGAAGGAAGGAAGAAAGAAAGACAGAAAGAAAGAAAGAAAGAAAGAAAGAAAGAAAGAAAGAAAGAAAGAAAGAAAGAAAGAAAGAAAGGAAGGAAGGAAGAAAGACAGAAAGAAAGAAAGGAAGGAAGGAAGGAAGGAAGGAAGAAAGACAGAAAGAAAGAAAGAAAGGAAGGAAGGAAGAAAGACAGAGAGAAAGAAAGAAAGAAAGAAAGAAAGAAAGAAAGAAAGGAAGGAAGAAAGAAAGACAGAAAGAAAGAAAGAAAGGAAGGAAGCGGAAAGATTCAAATGATGGGGGAAAAGCGTTTATTTTACACTATATATTGATTTAGTAATCTCCTTCGTTATCAATGAACTCAATTCAGTGTTGAATATTAATCCTTCATTAAACTGTTATTCATATCAACATTTGGCTAATAACGACACGTCAAGCCGAGATTTTGAAAAATCACCTATCAAAAATTGTATGCTGAAATTTTTTACCCATTGGGAGCAGGGCTCCGCTACTCTATATCTATCTATCTATCTATCTATCTATCTATCTATCTATCTATCCCAGTCTGTTCATATCTATCTATTTATCTGAAAATTGAACCTATTATCAAAAGAATGTCCGATATTTTTTCAATAACCAAATAAAACAAATAAAGACAACTGTTTCTATCTTGGAAAAGAAAGACGAATCTCGGAACGGGTCGGATTTTATTTTCTGAAACGAATCACTGGCATTTTATTTCACCGCTTCTTGGAGCAGACTCCCTAGGGCGTTGTGGTCTGCTGCCTGAGAACGAAGTGGGCATTGGTCCTGATCGCCTTTCCCCTATCTCGGTTGAAGGCTTCAAGTCGTGCAAGCGATCACCCGAAGGAAAGAAGGACAGTGCGGTAAGTCGATGAGAAATAGTAAAATACGTCGATAAAAAGATATCTATCAACGGGTCATTAGTGTCCAGCTGCTGCTGACCTTTGGTCAAAGGTCAAAGGCGTTGAGGCGAGGATGGGGAGTCGTTTAGTTGATGGGTCCAAAGAGAGAGCCCCTGGGATACCTATCTAGTGTTGAAAACAAGCTGTGTTGTGTAGAAATGTCTTGAGGGAATATGTATGCGGGAGAGAATGCGTTACAAAGAAAAATATGTGACTGCATGGACAATTAAAAAACAACAAGCACTGTTAATAGGTATAGGAAGTTCTAGCTGGGTATCTATCACTCTTTCACCATATATATATATATATATATATGTATATATATATATATATATATAGAGAGAGAGAGAGAGAGAGGGAGAGAGAGAGGAGAGAGAGAGTGGGGGGGATCATCCGGCAGCTGTTCACTTTCATCACTTTCCAACTGTTCGTCCTTTCCTTGATTCTCCAATGCTGTATGGGCGGCTCCAGGAGAGCACACTGGCACCCTTGGTTGGCTTCTTGTAGGGCAGAATAAAAGTTAGAGGGACACAGAGGAGATGTCCAGAGAAAAATTTAAAACACAGAAAAAAATTACAGAAATGTATTGAAAAAAATGGGAATCTCCGAGCAAAAAAAAAAAAAGATGTATATTTGAATATGAATGTTTCATTTTCTTTCTCGTATAAATGAGTATAGTCGAGCATATGCCTGCGTTACTGATTTTAAAAGCAACGCACAGACATACACACATTCAGCTCATCTCAGCTTGAATTTTCAGAATGAGTGGGAATCCTGTGCTCCCCAGCAAAAAAATTCCGAGTGTAAGGAGGAAAGTTTTTGTGGTCATTTTAGGGGAATCTGTACCAGAAAATTTTGATGATTTCGAAAATTATGCGTTCAAGATTGCCTAAAATTGCGTTTCAGGGCATATCAACTAAGGAAATCAAGTGTTGTCTAGAAGTGGTTAAGAGTATGTTTCATATAAAATTAGATTTTTGTAAGAAAGCTTCACCAATTTAATAAATTTAGATGAACACTTTTTATAAAATACCTGAGAATTTTGCTTTCATGTAAGTGAGCGTGAGAATGTATCAAACTGCGTGTGTCTCACGCAGAATGCGTACTTGAGTAAAATGCGTGAGACTTGGGAAGTTGATTCAGTAGCTCTTGCGTTGTGCGATACATAAGGCATTGATTGTTGTCTTCATTTCTCAAATGATTCATAAAAACCCGTCCATTGTTGGTGGCAGTTGTTGAATTTCTACGTGGATGGGATGCTAGCGTAACGTACAAGATGAACTGCCTTACAGGCCTAAAGGGTTCCAACTGCACAACTATTATGCAGGAGCCTTGCCATGTGAGACAAAGGCCGTTTTCGATAGTTTGTTTGTTCCTTAACTGAAAAAACTCTTTTTGTACGTGGACCCCTTTGAGCAGCGAATTCTGGAATATATATAGAGAGAAACTCTTATTCAAAATGATCAACTGTTATTTCACGGTGAATGTACCATATGGCATTGACAACGTAAATTGAAAAAACAATGAAGGAAAATGGGGCTGCTGCAGGAAATACCATATCGGTCGCAGGTTCAATTCGTGCAGTAGCCCCATTTGCTTGAATTTTTTTATCCTATTTAATTTTTCTTGGCCAAATGGTGCATTTATCGTGTAATTTCAGATGATCATTTTAAATGAGTTGTATCATTATTCTGTCGGATCATCAATCACATACACACATACAAACACACACACACACACACACACACACAAACACACACAGAGATATATATGTGTGTGGGGGTGTATAGTCAGGGTCCATTTCTTTGCGACGCACAAAATATGTCACGCTATGCTTTTGTTCATATCTAAGAGCATAGAGCAGATACACCTTTCAACTTTTGGAAGCATAACCTTAAGATCTGTCAGCAGAAAATGGCATAACTTATTTACTGTTCATCTTAACTTGGTAAGTACCAAAAACCAGGGCTGTTTTATCGCATGGGAAGAATGGGCAGTTGACCGGAGCTCTCCAATTTTAGTGGCCTTGAAATTCGAAATAAGAAAACATGTAAGGAGTTTGTTGAGATATGGGATAGGGACCCCCAATACACAGTTTTGTCCACAGCCTCAAATATTTTTAATATGGCCCCATCAAAAACGTTACGATGTAATTACAATCACGTTCTAAAAGCCTTTTTAAATATTTTTCTAAATCAAGTGCAAAAATTTCTTGAGGGACGCTTTTCTGAATCATTCTTTTTTAAAGATTTTGAAGTTTGAAGTTGGCTCGCCTTGTTTACGTTTGGTTGTAGTAGGCGTAAGTTGTTTGACTGACCGAGATTGAGTACATCGAATAGCCTCACTAATGGCCCGACCAACCCTGTGGACAGCAGATTCTCTCTTTGCTTGCGCGTGCACGCGTGTGTGTATGTGTGTCTGGTCGCACCTAGTCGCATTTTGAGAGCTGCAACCTTGAAAAATTTGCATGAGTACACCAATAGGCACCATCAAATATAGTAGCTTTGGGGGATGTGGGGAGAGAGCTTTTTTGTGTCTCTATGGTCATTTTGGTCATTTTGGTTAGTTAGGACCAACAGAGACCAAATCTTGTGCGGGTATTTTTTTTAGATGATTTTAGATAAAAGATCTTTTTTTAATAGATAATTAATTCTGGTACATACATGAGCTACGGACGGCAATTCATTTGTGCAAGGTACGGGTATTCATTATTAATTTTCGTTTAGTTTTTCTTTCATCTTACTTCTGTTGCTTTTATCACACAGATCGTTATCCATTCTATAATCGTAAAGTAAGCAGCATGTCAGACAAGTGCCCAACGATACAGGATATGAGCTGAAATCTCATCGAGTCCATACTGATGACTTAATGGTCGGAGAATGTAAATGTTGCGATAAAAACCAATAAAAATATTTTTTCTTAGCTGTATGTATATATGGAGCGGCGATCAAAATCCTGAATTTCACTTTCCCAAATATGATTATCCCGAACGTTGACTACCTGCATTTTTACTTTTCCGTCTTTACATTTTCCCTGTAGTGCATTTGAATAAAAAAACAGGGGAGGTCAGTTTGAGTTACTGAACAGGTCTTACTTTCATACTTTACTATTTACAAAAAATCCAGTTAACATTATTTTTTCATATTAGCGCGATGGAGGTATGTTTACGATTCATGAAAAAAAACATCTATTGTAAATGAAGTGTTTATCTACGATAAGATTCAATATTTACAATCTGTGGTCGAACAACTATGGGACTAATGAAGCTTAAGCTTCAAGGCCTCTAATCCCGAAGGGGTCCTGGAAGCAACTTTATTTTGATGAGTGAATTTTTCAACAAAATTGATGCAGCTTTTGTACAGATAAAGCAGAGAGATAAGTGATCGCTTCTTGGTGATAGCAACGTCCCATTTATATTAATTTTTCTATCATTGTTGACCCTAAGCCCAGCCCGACACGTTGACCAGCTAGTAAGTGTGGTTCGATGCTGCTATAATGGAACCTGTGAGAAATCTTGAGCACTTTTACCGATAGAAAACCATTCATCCACGACTTAGTTTAACAATATTCAAACCCTGGATGAACATTTTCACTTGAAAATAACTATGGCTATGCCCCCGATAATGTATCTTATATGAGCAGCTCTCTTTAAAAACATCTACATGTATGCTGACTATGTACCATGTGCAGCCAATTTATTCAACCTTCTTGGGGAAAGGACAGTGTCTACTGCACTTGAAGCTGTCAACCATTAGGGTAGTTTGGAGCATTTGAACGTTTACTTTTCTGGATCTCCCTGCGAAGATGTGGGATTTTGAACACACAGGGCAACTTGAGTGTATCTAGATGGTCTGCGCACTATAAAGCAGTCTGGGCAATTAAAAATGAATACGGGTGTTTTACAAACTCTCAAACATATTTTCAAAGACTCATCAGAGAAAACTGAATGTAAGCAAAATGCAAAGAATTTATACCACAAGTTGGTAAAGCTGGTTAATGCTATTTTGATAGTCATTTGGGAAGAAGTGCTGGAGCGTTTCGACAAAACAAGTGAGAAACTCCAGACCTCTGGCTTTGATGTATTTAAAGGTTATCTTCTACTTACTTCTTTACTTTCGTTTATTGAAGTACTCCAAGAAAATTCACTATGAATACACTATGATACAGAAGTGAAAGGATTTTGTAGAGATGTCACCTCAACTTATTCCGATGCTTCTCTATGCATTGTTACAAACCAAACTTTAGATGGAACAAGTACCAGTGCTTCTTTCAAAGGAGCTGAAAAATCTAGGATAGAAGTTTCTAAATCAACTCTATCAGTACTTGATAATCCAGTTACGTAAGAGGTTTAACCCATTTGAACAGATTGCGAAAAGGTTCAATTTCCTCTCAGAATCGGTGATCAATTCTGAAATAGATTAGGACTGTATAAAACTTATAATACCGTATTACAAGGATGATATTGATCGCAAATTAGTAAACTAGTGTTATCAATTCAAAAAATATTTGCATTTTAGGAAATCCCAGATCACAGAAAAAATATGCCCTCTAAAATGCAATGCACAGTTCTTCAGTTGATTTGTGAGCAACGCCTAATTGAATGGTTCCCAATTATTACTACTACGTATGAGCTGTACCTAATAATGCCTATCACGAGTTATGAAGCAGAAGATATTTCTCAGAGTTATCCTTTATAAAAGAACAGGTTTCGATCTACAATGTCTGAAGAACGCTTAAATTCTTTGAACATTGTCTCTAGAAAATGACATCGCAATGAAGCTCTCATATGACGTGAATATTGTGCTAAATAAAACAGAAAAAAATGAGTATTTTGCAAGATATGATTCATCCTTCATGTAATACGTATTCTCATAGGTGTCTAAAATATAAGATTATATTGACTGCGATCTTTGCTATGTTTTATTTCACCGTTCCATGATGCATGTACATAACATTCCCCTAATCCTCGATGATTCTGAATCTTTATACCATTCTATAGACTTGACTAAATGAGAACAATCCACCTCTTTTTACTAACAACTAAATTACCTCAAAACCAATAATCTTTTGCAATTCTATTTTTGTGGTCTACGAATACCAAAATTAGCCCTGGAAATGCCCCTCAAAATTGCTTTCAAAGTAAAAATTAAAAAGATGTCCCTTTAGACCTCGAGGTCATTGTTTGATATTACCCTATTGTCACTGGTTGCAACCCCACCTCCATAACAGTTCAAGCTTCAGGACCCTTAAAATGTAGATTCGCCACTGTTTGCTATGTATATCGTGTATGAAAAAAAAGGGATTTCATGTAAAGCCGTACGTGTACGATTTATGGAAAAGAAGGATTTCTAGTTGTACATGTCAATTGATAAAAATAAACTGAATTCTGTTCATTTCATTTGGATTAACGTGAATAGGTGAAGACTGAAAAAAAATGTAAAAAAATTGAATCGAAAAATAAATATGGTCACCAGAAAACATCTAGAAATATCTAGATTCTGGAGAATATAGATGTTAACGATTAACCTCTTAGAATGAGGCCCAAAGAACATAAAAAAAAACTTCTTTAAAAAAATTTTTTTTTTAATTATTCAGAAGGGGCTTTGGGAAGTACTGATTCTCAAACCTTTAGACAAAACGGTGTTGTCAGGAACGTTGGAACACACAAAACAAACAGACGCACACATAAAAAAAAAGATTGAATCTTCGATGTCTATATCTGGAGTTCCTGGCCGTGTCCTCGAGTTTTTGTAAATAGAGATGCAATACTTGTGTTTGTCTGTCACAGCTTTGGTCTAAGGCGTGGATGCTATTTTGAATTTGGGAGACCTTTAATAGATCAACACGGTAACAGCGGAATTCCAATGTTTCTAGATTGAGTTTACTCGACCTCTCCGTGTCTGACAAGTCTTTAATTTGGGATACAACCTTGATAGCTCTTTTTAGGACTCTTTCTATTGCATCTATGCTGTGCCTCAAGTGAGGCTACCAAATGTATGATGCAAACTCTAGATGGGAGTGGGAACAATAGCTTGGTAAGAGGAGCAGAAAGTTTTCTTCATCTTCGCATTTAATAGTATGCTGTATATAGCCAAGCATTCTGTTTGTGATGTTAACCTTTTGCTGGATATGTTTTGTAAAGTTAGAGGCAATTGTCTACATGGACTCTATACTTTCGCTTCACTTCGATCTTCTCCTGCATAGAAGATACTCATTTTCAACGATCTTTTCCTTTGTTAATGCACAACTTGACTCTCCCCCGTTATTCACAGAGATTGAACATTATAGGGTCAGGCCCGTCGCTAAGAGGGCAAGGGCTAGGAACCTAAACCCTCCTGGAAATAGCCCCCCCCCCCCGGGTGAATGTGATGTGAAATATTTATTTCATTTTTCTGGCATAGAGTGATAAATATTCGACACAATGCGATAGAAAACCTTTCGTTCACGTCTGGATTATCGCCACCATTGATACCAATGTGGCGCTTTTCGCGCTAAATTCAGAGTGTTTCTCACTTTGGCAGTGTTGAAAACCTCTAAATTAGCGCAGGCTTGCTTAAATATTCTGGCTATTTTTCGACGCGATGTTCACTATTTTTACTGTCTTTTTGGTATGTTTTAGCCATTTGAGGCGTTTTAAAGCTATTTCGATTAATCTTAACGTTTATTTTGCTACACCGGACACTTTTACTCGAAGCCCCCCTGGCCTATTGGATACCCCTTCTGCTCGCTATACTCTGGCGACGAACCTGTGAAGTGAAAGTTTTAGATTAAAATTCTCTCAATAACCTTGCCAGGCTTATACATTCAGCTGCTAGTAAAATCCCAGAAAGCCTTATGGCATTTTACCCAAGTGGCCAATCAACTGCCAAGAGAAATTTTATCCTCGCCCCCAGCCGGTGTCACTACATGACGCTCAGTCAAACTCTCAAATATCCATCAGTGACCTCTCAAAATGTCATCCCCACACCCACGACGCTGGTACTCAGCAGAGTGACGCCTGTATCCTGAGGCGTACATGAGGGAGGGGGTGTTATTTGGAAACGCCCTTAGCCCCTAACGGGGGGGGGCAAAAGCTTCAAAAATAGTTGTTCAACCATTGTATTTCTTGTAACATTATTCAATGACAAAGAAATTTTTTTAACATAATAAGCGGATGCTTTGTAAAATCATGGATAATTTGAAGAAAAGATTCTAATTTGTTTTTAACAAAGAGAAAGTGAGAAAATTGTTGAAACAAATCCTAAAAGCTTTATTGAGGGAATTCGCCAGAAAAATGTTTTCTGTTGATAATCAAGAATTTTCCTTTTGCAGCCACGATCGGAGAACACACCGTTCCTAAAAAAAATAAGTTTCTATAAGCCTAAATGGCGTTAAGTGAAAACGCAATTACCATTAATTCACATCGGAAAAATTTTGAAGGTTCTTAAATGAGAGATAATTCATGATGTTCCTATGAAAAAAAATAATCGTCGACTATAGTTTTGAAGTGTAATCAAAGAAACAAACTCAATAGAAACCGTCACGCAACCAATCTCCTTTGGCAGCATAATGTGTTTTTTCTAAATACTAAAGAAAAATCCGAATTTTCAAAGAAAAAACAAGCTTGAATGCTGCTGCACTCAAGCTAAGGGACCAATTTAGCGTAAATTTACACTGCAAATTATTCCTAACCCTTAAAAACCATATGGAGGGAATTTCTTGACATAATAAGGAGTAAATGTTCAATTTTTCAGTCTTCTAAGCTCCATTAGTATGGTTAGTACGTGCGATACTCACTTACAAACTCAGCCAGCCGGCCAGAATCACTTCAAAACTGACGAAAATTTTGTTGACAGTTTTGATTGACAGGTTTTCTAATTGCCATTAATATATACCGGAAATATTTTTGAAAGCACTGTATAAGAAATAATGAATTTCCTTGGAGGAAAATGGTTGACCCAGTCTTGGAAAGTAAATAAGCAAGCCATAACGCTAACAAAATATCATATTTCTTGATAGATATTCTCACGGTCGTATTACAGGTAGAAGATGATGGTGGGTGGAAATAATGCTTCCATATTGAATCGCCGTATCCCCACCAATGGCCTACCCGACGAACAAGCCATTCTTCTTTCATTGAGTTTTTTGTTTTTGTTTTTTTGTTTTTGTTTTTTAAATGCCTTTTGGTCATTTTTGACCAACCGTGTCCAAATTTTGCGCTGGGATATTCTCAGATAATTAACTATATGATAATTGATTCTGCCACACGTGCGGGCTACGTTGATCGATTTATATTATAACTTGTTCCATAAGATGGCTGTCCAAACTGAGATATTTAAGTCTGGCTGCTGCAGGGTCAAACTCCACTCTTACTTATATTCCAAAGATGATCGCTGTAACTTTTTGTGTTGTATTTAAGATATGCAAGACTCGTCAGTTCGGCTCAGTCGGTAAGAGAGCCGCCTAACAATCACTTGGGCGTGATCTCAAACCACAATATGAAAACGCCAACTTCATTCAACGGCTTGGTTTAACGTGGAAATCACAAACTCTAAAGAGTTTACTCGCCTGAATTAAGTGAGGATTGTTCCCCGTTTTTATTCTTGTTGACAGGGTAGAAAAAGAAAGTCAACTCCAGACTTGAACTAAAGTTTGACAAAACTACTAAAAGACCGTTTTAAGTTAGTCCAAATTGCTTCAAAGTACGGGTCTCGATTAGTATTGCCTGTATTTAATTTTCAAAAATCCTATATTTAAAGGCATTGCCCTATTTCTTATATTAACTCGTAAATATCCAATATTCCGATAATTTGACTTGTAAATGCACCGTATTCCTCCAGATTTTACGGGGTCGGGGAACAAAACCCTCGCGTAATGGAAATTTCGCGAATACTTTTTGATCCCTGTAACTCTGACTTTTAGCTACACTATATCATACTGATATATTGCTCTTCAATGTTTTTCATGTCGTGAGGTGCCTAAAGCAACAAGTTTGTTTTTGTTTTTTATTGTTTCAAAATAATGATTTTTTATATACGATCACATTATTCTTAATGATTCAAATGTGCTCTTAAATTTCAAAAATATTCCAAGAAAAGGCTAAATTGATAGCATTTTCAAAGCCATTACCCGGATCCCCAAAACACCGGGCGCTTCGCGACCTTCCATCTACGTCCTATATTCCCATATCCAAAAGTCAGCGGTCCTAGTCCTAACCCAATTGGGTCGCAAAGTCCTGCTGATTGCGTCGCAGGTTCATGATGAATAAATGAATAAAGAAAAAGTGAGAAAATTTCCAATGACAATGAATTAATTAAGATTTAAAGTATGAATATATCTAACTGTATTACCTTTGTCATCAATATATTCATCTGTTGAATCTATCAAATCATAACGGAAATAGTAGTTTTGGAATAGTTGAAAAACAGCCGGGGTTCAGTGGATTCATACGCCTAGAATACGACTAGTACGTTCCACATATATGCGTCTTTGAAACGAACACTTTAGTTGCCCGTGAACTTCGATGGATTGAAATGGTCCTTTTTTAGTCGAATTCAGTTTATGCCCAAATCCTAAGATAAAATTGTAAGGTTTATTATAGAGTGGGTTTCTTAAGGTTACTGAAAACAATTGAACAGGGTCGCAGTCAGAAAAGTCTTTAGAACCCTGAGTTAGTCTACGGTACGATGGCTGACTTCATTTGCAAGAGGCATTGCATTGATTGTGACATAGTTTGTCTCCATTATTTATTGATAGTAGCTTGTGAATATTTTTCACATCTGTATCCAACAACTGCATTCAATCTTCCATTCATCGTACACAAATTTTAAACGAAAGAAACAGTTCTTCATGCCTAGTCGGCTCACTCTTATTCACCTTTAAAGTCGACTTGTACACAAAGACGCATGGTGGTTGTTATTGGTGGTTGTTGCTGGTTGTTGTTGTTGTTGTTGTTTATAAGCTACGCTATCCTCCCGGCTATCTGGGGTCAGCCTTAGATTAAAAGATAACTGAAGTACCCGGTGTAAAAGATGACCCCATCCACTTGAAAAAAAAGGGTTATACTTAGATTTTCATTACTTACGCACCTAAACCACCGAATTCAATTGGGCGTTTTACGTCATTAGATTCTCTTTGACTACAGCGGTCGATCGCCGACCTCACTGAAGCTGCCATTCAGGGCCATAGCAAGAAATTTGAGGACCCGTGGGCAGGGACGTAAGTAAAGGAGTGGGCGGGGTGATTTAAAATCGTTCCCCCAAAATTCTATGAATAGTAGTTCACTTACTAACGTTATACAATGACAAATTTCACTAAACGTTGGAGAGGATCCCCAAATTGCCAATCTACGGCTATGACATAGCTTTTGAAAGGACTGCTCAATAAACCTCGCGGACCCAAGGTTTTTGCACTTTCCAGGTTGGAAATTTCTACTCTAAATGTTGTCGGAGGAGCCCCTCCATGAGCCAGGCCCAAGGTCCCCCGAAATCTCCGGCTACACCTCCGTCAGGAGGTGAGGTTTGGCTCATGGAGGGACCTCTTCCACATTTAGTGAGATTTGATCTACTTAGCAGCAGACAAGTACTAACACTTATCTGGTGGAAAACAACCCCAAAGGCTTAATTATTATTTTGCGATTCACCTTTGTTATTGTACAAAATCACTGGGAATGCAGTAGGTGAACTTCTATTTCTTAAGCTTTTTGGAACTCCCTCTGTTGAAATGGCCCCTTCCCTCCGCCATGGCTCTGCTGCCATTTAAGAAATCCTGGGAGATTGAGACTAAACAAAACCTATGGCATTTGGCTCAGATTTAGCCTCGGTAGTAGATAACACAACCAAAGCATGAATTCTGCGATTACAAAATGATAGACCTATACAAAGATTTTATTTATAAGCCTCCTTATGGGGGCTAATTGTAACACGGTTTAATGTGGGGGCCCACACGTACGTGTGCGGGCAAGGACGAAAACTGCCCCCTCTCAGTGGTCAGTGGGAAAAAAACGTAAATTAATCCCCATATTTCCACTTTTGGTGCAAAGGAGAGGTGATATGCCCAAGCTGGGATCTCCAGAGACTAGTCACTAATCAATATTGTCTTCCCTGCCTTAAGACAAGACATGGCTGATCCAAGTATTTATTCGCTTCCCATGAGGACAAAATGTAATTCTCAGTCAATTTACTCCGGGATCAGCATACTTACGTGTTCATAGAAGTCAGAAATAGCACCAATCCCCTGTATGTACTGTGCAACCTGTGACGCCTTTCCTCTTTCGTGCAAGTGAACACAAGCAACGTCACTCAAAATTTCTACGTCAAAAAGATTTTCAAATGAGATTGAAAAAAATATTTACTCGTTTTAAAACCGCTCTATGGATGGTATTGAGCACTTGTTTGAACTAAGATCTATTTAATACATTAATACATATACACACGTTCGTTGTATACTTTATTATTGTTCTTATTGTTATGTTTATAGATTAAAATTGAATCATTCACCTGAAGACGTCCAAAAAAGCCAGAAACATAAGACTAATCCATTATTTCACCATATTTAAAGCTTTACTTTGACCTAACAATGTTGAATATTTAGAGCATTCGATGAAATAAACCCAACACTCATCGGATATTGACTTACCGATTTGTACTTTAACATATATATATATATATATATATATATATATATATATATATATATATATATATATATATGAAACATCAGTATTTTCTTATTTATAGATATTGTCTTTACATCTATCACAAACACACACACACACACACACACACACATGTATTTATTCATTCATCTAATCGATACATTGTCACCGCTATAAGTATCGAGCATTGTTGAAATAAAGACTTTTCGGAATAAGATATACGACTCGTGATATATATTTAAATTCATATATATATATATGAAATAAATCCATGACATTCAGACGTTGCTTTATATAATGTTATATTGCTAACCAGATCTGTACCATATATATATATATATATATATATATATATATATATATATATATATATATATATATATATATATATATATATATATATATATATATATTGTGTCAAACCTGTAATTGACTTTTTTCTGTCCTAACAAGAACAATCCCTGCCAAAATTTAGAGATGTTTAACATAATCTGAAATCACGACCAACTGATTGGTTGTCGTGTAGTAAAACGAAAGATTATGCTAGAAATACCCATGTGTTTATTTCCTTCTTATAAATAAATACGTTTTATAAAACATATTCATAGAGTGATTTGAAATCATTACCAAGTGATTGATAAATGGATCCTCTTGCCAATCGGATAAGTCTTACATATTTGCGGAAATTTATCTAAGCGACATGCAAAGGCTTTCATTTCATTCTAATAAATCAATACATTTTCACTAGTAGAATATATTTTCATAATTTTTATGTATTATATACACAGCAAGAGAAAAAGTTACAGTAATCATCTTTAGTCGGAATAGTACTTATATATATATGTGTGTGTATGTGTGTGTGTTTGTGTGTGTGTGTGAAAATAGGTTGGTAAATTTTGCAATCAGGGTTGAATGAATTCAAGAAAAGTGTAAAAAAAGGAAAGCCAAAGATTTCAGTTATGGTTTCGAGGTACATGTTTTTTAATGATATGCCTTGACTGGTTTCGTAAATGTCTTCAGAAGGCTGCTGTGATTCTATTCGTCTGAAGAATCCCAAACAGGGCAAAAACATAAATATGTTTGTGTAGCGAATCTTCATTTCATCATATTTTAAGCTTTACTCGAAATCAACTTAAAAATGTTTAATGTTGAATGTATCGAGCACTTTATGAAATAAACCCATCACACGAATGCATTATAATATATTATATTATGTTCATGATTTGTATTATATATATATATATATATATATATATATATCAAATAATACACTTTTTCTTAATTTGATAGAAAATTTTGATGCAGTTGAAGTTTTTAAAATTTAATTATTTTTATTGAATTAAAAGTGCTCAATGCATCAATAATACGATGTAGAGCAATATTCAGATTTGGGAGTTAAAACAACCGACACGTGATTCTTGGGGTTCATCAAGATACTTTAGCCTTGATATATGAATGAGCTAAGAAACTCATCTGAAGTTTACAAACGAAATGAGAATTTGGGTTGAAAGCATTTATTTACGCCTTTGTATTACTGGCAGCTGTTTAGATCCATGGTAAGAGCTTCGTTATATCGAAGCGGCTACCCTATCGGTGGCAGATTCGATTCCTGCAGCAGTCCCAGTTTCTTAAATTATCCATTACATTATGTTATCTAAATTGATTGGTATATTAACTGTGTAATGACAGGATATCATTTCAAATAAATTTCTCTATAATATAACGCAATTTATTCTGTCGGACCAAATATTTCCATTCCTTAATATATATATATATATATATATATATATATATATATATATATATATATATATATATATATATATATATATTCGCCAGATGAGGCCCGAAGAGGACAGAAACATGAGCTAGTTTGTGTAGCGAATCCACATTCTACTATTCATATATATTCATATATATATATATATATATATATATATATATATATATATATATATATATATATATATGAATTCAAAAGCAGTAAACTGAATACTGAGTAAGTCATCGTGTGACCCATGTGGATATTGATGTGTTAGAAAACCCTATTAATGATACCACATGTACACACGCACAAGTATTCTAAAAAAGATGAGTCGCCAGATCTTAACGATAAAACGAACGACCGCGGCTTTCTACGGTCAATAAAAACCCTTCTTCTGGAATGTAATCGCCAGGAAAGTATTTTACAAGAGCCACTCAGAAACCAATGATTAAAATCTGGACCTTCAAATTCTACTTGACTCGGGCACTAGCAAACATCGTACACTTATGCACGTGATGATAACACATCAACTGGCCCATTAATGTTGCGGTTAGGTACCAGAAAACCACGACTTTAACCGAATCAATGTTAAGTGAAACCCACTTCACCATAGACACAATTATATAAATAAGGATTATTTTATTTATTGTGACATAGGAATCTTGAGACTAACTCACGTCGAGTCAGGAAAATCATTTGATTTGCAATTCCACCCACAATATATTATAATATCGTACTCGTTAATTTCCGTGGAAAAAAAACTATACATATATTTGAATTTCTTTAAAGCGATTTTTATTGGTGGGGAATAGTGAATTTGTTGCAACTGAAATCAAAAGTCAATAGTTCACCGGGAAGCATGCAATGTGCACATGAAAAAATCATGATCAACCTCACATGTAGAGATCACAAGACAGCACAATATATCAGGGAGAAGGCAGGAGTTCTAGGAATCATAGAATCCATTGGGAAACACAAACGACGATGGGCTGGTCATATTGCAAGAATGATAGACAACCGATGGACAGAGATCATAGGCGCAACTGTGGCCGGCTGAATATCAGATGGAGAGACGAACTAGACAAATACAGAAAGTATTCGTTCCGCGACATTCACGATAGAGAGGTGTGACGAATCCATGGGGAGGTCTATGTCCAACGACGGACATTAGGAAACTGATGATGTTGATGAGAAGGAAGCACTTTTATCAAAAAGATTTTTACATCCACTGTTACGGAAAGAAAAACGAAAAGTCCCTCTGCTCTTAATATGAGTACACAGTTACTATCAGACCATCTATACTAGAAGATCTGATAAGGACCTAACCTACTAACAACGACCAGCAAGATTAGCTTGTTGGTCATTGCTATACAACGTGCGTCCTGCAACATTTTTTTTCTTATGGTCTACCCGTTAATTCCAGTGAAAGAAAAAATATATTTTGGATTGAGATGTTGTTTTTTTAGAAAAAATACTGAATTCGTTTTCCAGGATGAGTGCATAGTTAGAAACAGTGGATAGGTATTTTTTCGGCAAATTTTGAAATCCTCGAAGATGCGAATATTATGATCAGCGGAACAAGAAAATAACACAGTCCGTTATTAGAGAGGATATTTATATTTGTCCCCAAAAGCTTTACATCGAAACGACGTCAATGGGGGAGTAGACACACACGGTGCTAGATCAATATATGAGAGAGAGAGAGAGACTGACAGAGACAGAGAGAGAGTGTGTAAGTAAATGAGTGCGTGTGTAAATGTGTTTATGCGTATGTCCGGGCGCTCCCGAGCACATTGGGGTGGGGTTACTTATACCTGGCTATATATACAAATATGTATGTGTCATATATATATATATATATATATATATATATATATATATATATATATATATATATAGAGAGAGAGAGAGAGAGAGAGAGAGAGAGAGAGAGAGAGATTGATAGATTGATAGATAGATAGATAGATAGATAGATCAAAAAGTCCGTGGCCTGTCACGTAGTTATCAGCCAAATCTTTATTAGATATTTCACTATATTCGAGTATAATATTCGATCCACATGATCAATATACACCACTGAATCGAGTGCATTGATAAAGGAAGAGATTTTGTGTAAAATAAATCTTTTTGTGCAAAATATTTTTTTCGTCATTACAGACCCGTGCACCCACACACGCACAAACATACACAACCTAGGTCGAAGAGGATTTTTTATTCAGTCTTGAATCCTTTTTAAGAACTAGGCCCTCCACAACCTTAAATCTTTTCCTATAATCATATTGTATAATATATAAGTGTTATCTACAAGTATATCCCTTATTGGTTATAATTAGTAGGCTGTATAACATGGTAGTAATGTGTCCAATAAATGTGCTGTATATTTCAGCAGTTAAAACTATTTTAATTTCAAATTCTCATTTTTTGTTTGTCCTCGGTCTATATCTGCTCCATTTGTTTCTTTCAATGCAATAATTATGTTATTAAGAAATGGATATATGATATTACAGAATGATTATTAATTCTGTTATATATATATATATATATATATATATATATATATATATATATATTTGATTCAGTCTCAAACTATTTAAATTTTGGTCATGTTTTCATTAAACCAAGGGTGTTGGTCTGCATGAACTTGAGTCAAAGATGAAGAGAGAGAATCCTTTTTTTCTAGAGATTTCTGTTAAGTTGGACCTTTCTTCAAAAGAGTTGTATTTTAAGCATGCGTGAATAACTACGTGTGTTTTGGTACAAAAAGTGAGTTTATTTTTCTCTTCCTTTCTGTTTTTGCTATTTAAGAGTTTGGCTTGGGTCTCTTGTTTACAGCCTCTTATATGAACAGTATTTCATCTAAGTGGATGCCTGAGAGGAAAGAGATTTCTCTTACCCATGAACGTAGGAGGGAACGGATTTTTTTTTTTTTTTCATTTAATCTTTTTTATTTTCTGTCAAACGGCGGAGGCTAGAGTTGACTTTGTTTTGCCATCCGTAACAAGAACAAGAACATTTCTCACCTAATTCAGGGGACTAAACTCTTCACTTTTTTCTGTCCCGTCACGTTTAACCGAAGCAAAATATAAAAATTAACATTTCCCTACTGTGAGCTGAAATCAAGACCAAGCGTTTGATTGGCGCTTCTCTTACCGACTGAGCCAAACTGACACGTCTTGCATATTTTTTTATTATTTTTCTATTATATATGTATATATATATATATATATATATATATATATATATATATATATATATAATACAAATGTTGCAGTAACCATTTTCATTCGGAATAGAAGTAGGAGTGGAGCTTGACCCTGAAGCAGCCAGGCCTGTTTTATTTTATACTAAACAATGTAAGAAATTAGGGGTACGCAGGGGGGCAGCGTATACCTACCTCTCAATTTCCAAGCTTCGATGTTAATTAATGGAAGTATCCCCGAATACATATTTCTCAAAGCTCATTTTTATCACTCTTTATTTTCAACGTGAAGAAACTGATGTCTTTCCTTTTGTTTTGTCAAAAGCCAGCGACTCTTCATCTGGTTTAACCCTTACGAGACTCCTGGGACGTATATATCCCGAGATTTTCTTGACTGCTGGGATACATATGTCCCGTAGATCTCTTTTATAGGTCTACTGGGATGTTTCAATTCAGGCATTAAGCACCTTAATAGGTTAGTCTTGAAAGGCTTGAATGATCAAAAGTAAAAAGATAAGCCTGGCTGGCAAACTCCACTCCAACTTCCATTCCGACTGAAAATGATTGCTGCAATTTTTGTATTGTACTCACGATAAATAAATTCATTGATATATAAGATTTGTCAGTTTAAATCAGTTGGTAAGAAAGCTGCCTTCCATTCACATTATCATGATTACAAATGGCAGTCGGCAATTGTTCATTTTATATATCCGTACCTCGCCTGAATGGATCACCGAGGCCCTTGCGTGTAACAGAACTATGTTGAAAACTGACTGAAATTATATTTTTTAAATAGATTTTCTACCTAAATCTATCTAAAATTTGGGTATTGTTGGTCCAAATTGAACATAAATACCAGAAAAGGCGCTTTTTTGAAGAAAAAAACAAAAACTCGTTTCTAGATGGTACCTAGTGGTTTAATCATGCACATTTTCAAGGTTGTAGATCGAAAGATATGACTAGAAGCGCCTGGAGTCACACAGACACACGGACAATCATAGAGAGATTAATCTGTCGCCCAGTTGGCTGGTTTGTCGGCTATTTGTTGGGCTACAGCGATTCAATATAGGTTTGGTTTAGTTCGAGGGGATAGACGTACAGTGAAGAGTTTACTTCTCTATATTTGATGAGGGTTGTTCTTGTTACAGAAGGACAAAATTAACTTCAACTTGGACTAGAGTTTGACAAAAGGGTTATAATATATTTAATAAGCGTTTGTTGCTTAGTCTGGTACAAGGTCAAAGGTGTGAGGTACTCATTAAGGATTGAACTCACTATAGAGGAAGTGGTGTACCACCATAACTTGTTAATCATGAATCAATGATGGGGCATCCGTTTATTTGTTATTTCTCATTTTAATATGCTTGTTGGCTTTTCTCGTATGTGAATAAACAAGAATAACGAAGCTGCAGTTTCCTCTGGTAATCTCTTCCTAGATTGAGACGGAAAAGCAACAAAATCTAGTTGTATCAATAAGTATGGCTGGGCACCCAAAGTTAATGGTAATGATGCTTCTGTCCCGAAATCAACCCTGACTTCAGTGCTATCATCTTATGAAGGCTTTGTTGGCGGCAAAACTGTTGATTTTCGCAGCAGCATATGTATGAATGTATTTAGTATTATTATTTAGGATCATTAGTTCTTATAGCAGTAAAGCTTTGTAGACTATATATAAGGGTATTTGGATATGTACGGTTAAGGTATCCTTCTTATTGTTTGGGTACCTTCCTTTTGATAATAATCTAAGCTGATAAACACATTATAAGAATATCATAACTTGAGAGGAAGTGGTATATGATCCACACTGCCGGGAAGTCATAGTGGAACAGCGGTATTGCTTTTAATTTCCCGAAACCGTGGCACTGTAAGCAACTGAGGATCCTGTTTTGATAAATTTACTTCGAAGTTTCGTCTAAATGCCGAAAGAAGTTGATTTCAGTTAACCTTGTAAGATCGTTGGTTCTTTCAACAGTAAAGCTTTATACTATATATATATATATATATATATATACACACACACACATACACACACACAAACATACACACCTGCACACACACATGCACACACATATGTATATATATATATATATATATATATATATATATATATATATATATATATATATATATATATATATATATATATATATGTATATATATATATATATATATATATATATATATATATATATATATATATATAAGGGTGCATGTATATATATATCATCTGTTATATATGAGGGTGCGTGTAAGTATATATCAGGTTTTTGCAACAGCATATGTATGGAAGTGTGCGTGTGTGTATGTGTGTGTGACCCAAAAGTTCGGTCAACTGGAGGCACGAAATGTTCTCCTCAAAGAAAGACAAATTGATAGAAAATGAGGTCCTTTATTTCCTGGTGGAGTGATTTCCAGAGATGTATGAAATACTTGTGCAAGTAGTCAAGCGTAGAATGTCGTTTACAAGTCTTGGGAAAAACTCTGAAGCGAAGAGAATGAGATCTACATAAACTTACCGAAACTAAAATCAGTAAGCGTTTAAACGCTTACCATTCTCTTTTCGCTCAACATGGTAAAAAAAAAAAAAAAGTCATTTTGGACAAGATAGTCATTCGCTATGAAAAGTCGATTTATTACGAGAATCTCAAACGAAGATAAACGTGACGAGATCCAGGACAGGCTTCAGCGGAGACTACTGATGGGGGGGGGGGGGTCTTTCGGGGGTGATTCGGAGGGATCCTTTACTCTGAATTGCAAGAATCTGCGCAAAAGGCCTCTGAAAGAGAGGTGCAAACGGCGCATCGCACCGGGGCCCCGAATGCCAAGGGTACCTGTGAGTTTCTTGAGTAGAGAGTATAGAATCTACCAATATAATATATCACATGTCTCTGCCAGCCCATCCATCAGACGAACGTTAACAGTCGCCTAGGGCACAGAGGTCCTAGGGGCACACCCTAAACTAAAAAATATAGTCGTTATAATATGACTGGAGAGTATAAATTTTAACTCTTGCCTGGCGTGCATGAAACACTCACGCAAATTTTAAGCCAGCCCCTTGGCGAGCTGAACGGACTGTAGTAGATGAAAATATAATGGCTAAAGGACGAGGGTGTTTGTATGTTGAGGGGAGGGGACGAAAAATCTTAGTGCTGCCTTATGAAATTCCCCTCGAGGGCCCTGGGTGATCAGTTATTATGCAGCGTTACTTTGAGTGATTGTCTTCTTCGTATGATGTATTAGAAGAAAAAAGACCTTTTTCTGGGCAAGGGAGCCAAATTTGCTGCATGACCACGGCCGTTCCCAGGTTTCAAATGTGACGAAGCAAATGATTTACGGAGCTAGGAGTGAAAGTTCCTCTTCATGCGTTATATTCCATGTATTTGTGCCATTCAAGCAGGTCAGCGTTTCAACAAATTTAGAATATCTTTGTTTTCCGCGAAAATCTTTCAAAACCTGAATCGTTCCATTATGATGAAATACACACTCAAGTTGAAATCATAGAAAGCAAAGAGGGAAATTGATGTCTAAATAATAATGCAATGACTTTGAATGATAAAAAGATTTTGTCGCACTGGCGCTGGACACTTTTGCATCGAAGTAATATTCATCTTAGTCTGGTACAATACTTGGGCATCAGGCGAGGATTGAACTCGCCAGCAGCTGCTAAACATCATTCTGCAACAGGCACCCAACACATATGTGTGTTCTGCGATTATGTTCTTCGTGTTTGCATCTATGTGTTTATGTGTGCGGCTATGTTTATCGTGCAAATGTTTAGCATATGTGCAGTTTTACTAAGCACAAGGACCCAAGTATGTAACACCCAGCGAGGATCGATCTTAATATTCAGTAGTAATGATCTATAAGACCAACTTGCTAACCGTTGTATCCATCACGCAGGCCTCTCCCAAATATGCACAGTTATAACTTGATTAGTTCGGTTGATTCGTTCAAAAATTTTCTGATTGTTCAAAACTGCACTGTTTAAGATCTAATTATAATTCAATGGTTTTTTTTAGCTTAGAATTAGTTACATTAATTTATACAGCAATATGAAAACCGTACTTCATCAAAACCCGCACTATTCAGGGTATTGTGTATACGTGCTTTTATGTCTGTGTCGAACGCTAGAAATGATAGTGTGTGTGTGTTTGTGTGTGTGTGTGTGTGTGTGTGTGCTTGTGTGTGTGTGTGTGTGTCTTTGTTTGTTTGTGTGTGTGTGTGTGTGTGTTTGTGTGTTTGTATGTGTTTGTGTGTGTGTGTGTTCTTGTGTGTGTGTGTGTGTGTGTGTGTATGTGTATGTGTGTGTGCACGAGAGAACGCGTTAGGAGAGGGATATATGAGTGTTATAACGGGTTTGCTTTTCTCCTTTGTGATTATTTTTTGGTCGTCGTCTTTTTTTTCTTTTTCTTTTTTTTTTTTTTTTCAAACTTCGCTCTCCAGGCGAAATTTCTTCTCAGTTGTCCATCAGTCAGCGGGAAACCTCATCGTTCACTTGGCACTTCTTGAACATTTTGAATTCTTTCGACAAAGTTCGAACGAATTCCTTCCTACCCAACCCCCCACCCCCAGCCTCATCTGAAGCAGGAAGAATGGGCGATTCACACAGAAGGGTCGTCCTGGTGGGAAAACGAACAGACATTGTTCACACAGGCCGACCCCGAAGTTTGAACACGCAACAACCAATTTAACCACTACAATGTCCAGAATGTGGCACATATGATTTGGGGATCAGTGACCGGTGAATGGGAATTGTGTTTTTACCTCTTTAGAGCTGGGACAGCGATGCTCGTTACCGTACACGCGCCAAGAAGATATAGAAATAGTCTAGCAATAATTCATAACACAATTAAGCATACATGCCTTTTGGGTCAATGATTGGATTAATATTAGCAATTGTTTTTTTTTAGATTTAACCTCACATTATACCAGGAATACCCAACCTTTTCCAGGTCATTCCTCACTTTTGTCAATAAAATTACGTGTTTCCCCTTCGATTTAAGTAAGTTGTAACAAAGAATAATTTTAGATAAGCATTTCATCTTGCATATAATTATACAGTTTTTTTTTAAGAATTAGTTTAATTTTGTAAATGTACAACTGTCGTTGCTGTGTATTTGTTATCCAAAGAAAGAAAGCGAAAATAATTAGGAACACATCATTTCGTTTTAAGAAATAATCATTTTAATTCATGTTAATAAAACTGATCAAAAATAAAGACAAAAAGCAAACATTATAACTGAATTCACAATTGATGAACAACACTGATAAGGAAAATTCAGACCTTTGGTGGCACAGTACAATTCTATCTTGCATCACACACATTCCCACTACCCTTAAGCCCTAAACATTCACCACGACTAATATTTTTGCCAAATAGCCTTATTTTCTCCCTGGACTACAAGTATCCCCCTCGGTGAAGGGGGGTTGTAATTGCCAACCCCCTGTTTCAGAATCACTACATTATTTCGTGGTTAATTCTTCATGGTATTTCTCATCGCAATAAGGGTTTACATAACTCCTTTTTTTTTCAAACGATGTTTTATTTTAGATACAAACATGTAAAGCAAAGGCTGTAGTGTTTAAGATGCTACTCTCGCAAGCCGTTCAAGATGCATTCGGTTTTAACTCAGCGTTTAATGTGACTGCACAAAATTTGACGAGTTCTTGCAAATTTCTAATTCGTTATTTACGGAGCTAAACTCAGACTGGCACAAGGCCATAAGTTTAGGGACCTTAGTTAAGATTGAACATACTTCATTTATGAATATGGCTAACAATCACGCAATGGTGAGTTTTTTTTTGCAAAATCCTACACTTGAAACATATTTTTAAGAGCAGAAGATAACTGCTGTTTTTTTCAGCCAGTAAGGCACAAAAACGAAGAACTGCAGTACTAAACAACGATAAAAATAAATCAGAGAAAATATTTAGAACCAAATCTCTTATTCATAGACTTTGTTTTATTGATTGTCCATTGTTTTATCATCATTTTGGTTAATCCTTGCTTACATAGATGTAAAATATGGTTGCTATACACGACATACAAAGGCTCCAAAAGACCATATAATTGCTCTAAACAACATGACATATTGATCAGATATCAAGGCAAGTTAAAAGCCATTAATTTGTTTTTACCAGTATTGTAATCATTGGATGGTCTTACGGATGTAAAATATGGTACTTGAATACAACGTATAAAGGTTACAAAAAGGCCATACAAAGGCTCCAAAATCATAACTATACAATATATTGATCATATAGGTAATAATGAAATTGAAGGTCATCAATTTGTGAGGGTTTTTTTGGGGGGGGAGTACCTTTATTCTATTGTAATCCTTGGTTGAACCTATGGATGTAAAATATGGTAGCATATTCTGATTAGGCACATTATTTTGTAAACGGGTCTTCGATAGTCAAGATTTAATGAAATAAAAATGCAGAGAATCTAAAAAAGAGAAATAGAAAACTTTGAAGATCACATTACTGAATATGGATTCGTTATTTTTTATAAAATGGCAAAGTAAATATGGATTCGTTATTTTTTATATTAATATTAATTTATATTAATTTTTATAATTTTTATAATATGGCAAAGTAAAAAATATCTTGGAATATGAACGAAGAAATTGATTTGATAATTTCTCTGTTTCTGCTGCGTGCAAAGATAGACAACAGTAGACGAAGATGGATTCATAGCAATAGACGGGCAACTAGTTCTCGAAATATTCAAAATGGCTGCATACTTTTCGGGCAAATCATATATATATATGTGTGTGTGTGTAACGGTGGCCATTTCCAAATTCTGGAAAAAAGACACCCTAGACCAGAATTCCCAACATGGGGTCTGCGGATCTCATATAGGGCCTACAAAGGTATCACTGAGGGCCCTTGAGCTCATCGAGTGGCAGACTTTTTAGTCAAACCCCAAAAAGGACAAATTAACGTCCGGCTCGAGGTGGTGCGGGACGGAGGAGTGGCAATCATTTGATAATTACAAAATTTCGCGCGTTTTTCTCTGTCTGGCCACCCATGTGTGTGTGTGGGTGGGTGTTGCATATTTTGCGTTGGTGCCAGTATTCAAGCCCAGGTAAAAGCCAGGATTTCGGATGCTAATTTTGAAGACTGGCTGACAGAGGGCTACTTGTGGAACAAGGTTCGATGATTGGTACAATCCTCAGTATGGGTATAGGTCACCACATTTCAACACTCGGGAATAACCAACGACCCTGCTGGGTGGTTGACCTATTTTTTTCATCGGCGCCAATGATTAGTTGCATTTTACACGACAATTATTGATTTTCCAACATAATCTCCTTCCATCTCAATGCACTTGATTTAGTGATGACCACATGAATTGTACATTATGTAGTGAAAATTTCTGATCAAATTCCAGTTAACAACTACGTGTAATTCTATAGACTTTTGGATCAATTCTCTCTCAATGTATGCCCTTCTCTCTCTCTCGACACACACACACACACATATATATATATATATATAGTAGAATGTGGATTCGCTACACAAACTAGCTCATGTTTCTGCCATTTTCGGGCCTCTGCTAGCCTGATTTGTACCACATACACTGTGCATATATATATATATATATATATATATATATATATATATATATATATATATATATATATATATATATAATGGATATTAGTATCCGACATAGTAAATAATGACAATTAGGGAACAAAGTTAACTACTTAAGGTTGTGAGCGAACGGCGTAGATCGGAAAATGAAGAAATGATTCGAACCCATCTTGAGAGCACTTTTTAGCCAAGCCTGCTCTTACCGATTGAGCCACTGCAACTCCGGCATTCAGAATCTCGAATAGAACCTTTGATTAATCTCTTTTTCTTCGGTCGTCGGCTTTAGTTCTGAAGCTAACATAACTTGAACAAAGATCGACGATCGGAGACAGTGAGATGTGTGAAGGATCCTACGCGAGCTTTTTTTTCTTTTTGGAAGTTTCAAATTTTTTAACCAAAAAAACAATAGACAGTTACAGTAGCGATGTAGAAACCCATCGTGAATTAGGGTTGGTAGGTATATGGATGGGGTTTTTTCATGTCTTTAGATTTGGGGGTTCACTGCAAGTACGCCAGAAATTCTAAGAAAATAGTATACACCTCTGTAAAAAAAAAAAAAAGCAAAAAGAGGTCTGGAATACCGTACATGAAATTTCATAATTTTTATTCAAATATTTATGTTTGCTGCTAGATAATATACCAGAACAAGTCTGGCTGTCACAGGGAAAAAACTCTACTCCTACCTCTGTTCTGACTGAAGATGATTATTGTAACTTTTGTATTGTACATAGAATAAAAGAAAAAGTATTTAAAAATATCTACGTATTTTTTGTATAAATGTATTTATTTATTAGAATGAAATAAGCCGTTGCGTATTTTTATTTCATTTATGATAGATAAATTCGTAATTCTTTCGTTGTGTATAACTGAGCAACTCAGAGGAACCCTGGTCAGCACTGGGTTCACAATTAGAAAAAAGGTGCTTATTAAAAATATAGTTACCATGTGATTTCAGTGAGATACGCACCCAAATTTGTGATTATCTGATAATTGTATTCAGTCGTGTTAGTCTTGAAGTCTGTGTGATAGTCTGTCCACACAATATCTCCAAGAGTTCTCAATAAATTTTAGTGAAATTTTCCGGTAGCGTGCGCTATGGCTACGGAAGAAGTGATTAAAATTTTGGGCGGATCCATGCACAGTTGCTCCCAGAGACGATGACTGAGGTATGTACTTTGTGAGTGTTTTCAAATATTTATAATTTTCTTTGGACAATTATTTCCGAAGATTAAAATTTTCGATAGAGGTCAATAGAGAAATTTTCGTCAAAAAAGTTAAGTAGTCTAGTAATAACTGTCAGTTTATTGGGAAGATCTCTCTCTCTCTCTCTCTCTCTCTCTCTCTCTCTCTCTCTCTCTCTCTCTCTCTCTCTCTCTCTCTATTTCTCACCTTCACTTTTACCCCATTACTCATTTACCCACTCTCTCTTTTTCTCTCATTCTCTCACCTACTCTGTCACTCATCTCTTCTACCTTTCTCTCCTCCGCATCTCTCTCACTTACGGACATCGGTCTATCTCTCTCATCCACACACCCTTTCCTCATCTATCTTATTCCACATTCTCATCTATGTCCTTTTGCTCGTCCACTTTTTCACTTACACTTCTCATTTTTTCTCTCGCCCACTATTCCTTATCCCCTCTCTCACCGATTTTTATGTCCCTCTCATCCCTTATCACCCCCTCTCTCTCTCTCTCTCTCTCTCTCTCTCTCTCTCTCTCTCTCTCTCTCTCTCTCTCTCTCTCTCTATCTCTTTCTCTCTCTCTCTCTCTCTGGGATTAAACAACTCAAGTCGACAAGTTCTGTTGTGGCATCATTGCATGTTTGTATAATTAAGAGAATTACCAACATCATCGGGCAATGTGTCAATATATACATGTATATACTTATACCCCCACAAGTGTGTGTGAATATATATATATATATATATATATATATATATATATATATATATATATATATATATATATATATATATATATATATATATACGTACACGTATAAGCGGTCCTGCGTCTGAATAAATGAGTAGATGCTTGGGTACAGTTCATATATTTACACATAGTTTTGCACGCACGCGCATACACACTTATACACACACATGTATACTTATATATATATGTGTGTGTGTGTATATGTATACATATGTATATATATATATGTATTGATAGCTTATAATACGTGATTAAATATATATATGTGCGTGTGTGTGTGTGTATACATATAATACTTCTTATTTTTTGAAAAATTTAATAAGAAAAATCTGATAAACAAACTAATGTGGTTGAAGTTTTTTATTGCATTAAAATTCACTCCCAAATCTTAAGTACATATGTGTCGAGTTTACAAAGAGTGAAACTTTAGTCTCTTATCGGTGGAAAATCAAAATTCTTTTACTTATATATATATATATATATATATATATGTATATATATATGTGTGTATATATATATATATATGTATGTATATATATATACATATGTGTGTGTGTCTGTCTGTGTGCACGTGCACGCGCATGCACGTGTGTGCGTGCATGTGATTACGCACAAAAACTTGAATTTTGACCTCCAGACCTATTGCTTTTTACTTGTAGGACAAAATGAACTGATGCACAACTATCCTATGAGTTTTTTGTAATCTCTCAACGTAGATAGATAGATAGATAGATAGATAGATAGATAGATAGATAGATAGATAGATAGATTTGAACTGATTGAGATACATAGATATAAACAGACTGAGATAGATAGATAGATCGATTGACTTGAACATATATATATATATATATATATATATATATATATATATATATATATATATATATATATATATATATATATATATTGCAAGTGAGAGGGGAAGAAAACTTATCACCCAGATGCTAAAATTAGGGACTTCCTATATATGTGTGAGTATATGCGTGTGTGCGTTTGTGTGTAAGTCAGTATGTATGTGTTCCTGTGTGTTGTATGAAATTATAAAGTGCACATAACTAAATGTGCACCAAAATAGGTGTACACGTTTATACATATTTAATATACCGAACACACACACATGCAGAGGTTAACAGGTGCATGCATTGATTAAAATTGCCCAAAACACGAAATAACATTAACATGTTAATACAAAACTCAGAAGCAAACATTATACAACAGTGATTCTGAACGTGGGGCACACGTCCCACAAGGGGGAAATTTAAATATGGGAAAAAGGGAATTCGAATGTGAAGAGCGAAAAGTATCTCTTGGCTTAAAATTGAGTCATATTGAAGCCTTTCTAACCAATTCCTAATTATACAATAGTATCGAATCACTGTAGCCCGAAAAATCACCCGACCAACCAGCCAAGTGGGCTGCAGATTCTTTGTTTTGTTTTTTTGTTTCTTTTAGTGCATTTCTGGGTCTCTATGGTGATTTTGAACCAACAATGCCCTAAATGTTGTGTTGGAATTTTTTTAGATAATTTTAGATAAATGATCTATATCTTTTAGATGATTATTTAAATAATTGGTTCTGGGACACGCGCTGTCTATGTATTTTGAGATGAATGGATATTGATTACTAATTTTTCTACAGATTTCATAAATTCTTTAGAGTTTTGAATTTTGGTAAATTTCTCAATTAAACAAATTTTTAATTCTTTTCAACTACGAATTTGTTTAAAAGGAGGGCATGCATTTTTTTGAAGTCTGTCAAGTTTGGACATGGTGCAATAAAGTTCAAGAACCACTGGTATACAGGGTCTTTTAGAAAATAGCATTTGCTCCCAATGGGTAATGATAGGTGTTTTGACGGGACTTACCGTAAAGGAGCCAGTGTCATTGTTGGACTGCAGTCCGTCGGTTGTTTGATTTGCTGTTTGCAGATTTTCGCGTAGAGAAATCGTCCATGCTGTATAGCACAACACAAAGAGAAAGAAGAACACACCGACTCCAGCCAAAGTATAAGCGATCGTCTTGGAATGGGCGGCGGCCCTACTGCCAACACCTTGACAGGCCTGCTGTCTCTTCGACAGTACCTCATCCATCTGGTTGTCTGCCAGCTACAGTAGTCGAACCCCCAGCGCCGGCCGACCTTACCCCTGTGCCTCTGCCGCCTTGGCCGATGCCACCAGCTACGGTGGGTGGAGTACCGAGCTATGGCTGGGGGGAAGGAAGTGGTAGCGGAGTCGGGGAGGGGTGACTGACGGGATTGCTTGAAGGAGGGATAGGGGTGATTTTGGACGATGTGTGCCTGTGCGGGGGTTGCGGGGGTCTGACAGGGGGCGGTGGTTGTAATGGATGGACCGAGATGTAGGAACCAGATGGGAAGAAGAAGAAGAAGAAGAAGAAGAAGAAGAAGAAGAAGAAGAAGAAGAAGAAGAAGAAGAAGAAGATAAGTAAGTGAGAAAGTTGAAAGGATAAAGGGAAAAAGTGAGAGAAAGAAAGAACTGAAGATGCATACAATAAAAGAAGAGAAAGAAAGAAAGAATCCAGGATGTAAACAATTGAAGAAGAAAAAGAAAGAAAGAAAGGATCGAAGATGCAAACAATACAAGAAAAAGAAAGGAAGAATCTGGGATGCAAACAATTGAAGAAGAAAATGAAAGAAAATAAAAACCGGAGGTGTAAAGAGGTGATGAAAAAGAAAGATAAAAGAAAGAGAGAAAGGAAAAAAAACGAACTTCGGATGGAAAGAAGTGAAGAAAGAAAGAACAGAGGTTGTAAACGAAGAAAGAAAAGAGAGAAAGAAAGAAAGTAAACGTGTAAAAGAAAAGAAACTCACTAATTGAAAGTATAAAACGAGAAAGCATAGTTATAAATCAACTAAAAATAAAAGAAAGAAATTTAAAGTAAGAAAGAAAATGGAAAATAATGGAATAAACAAAAAGAGAAGGGTAAAAAAGCAAAAAAAAGGAAAAATCTATATCCTGAACGATAGAAATGACAAGCCTGTCTGCTGTCGGCTCTAACTTCAACTTTTATTCCGACTGGAGATTTCTGCAACTTTTGTTATTGTATATACAATAAATAAATATACACGCTCTTAACACGAATGCATCTATTTATTAGAATGAAATGATTCCAACGTATTTGTAACATGAATTTTCGAGGATTCGTAACTCTTGTCAGCGTAGTCGGTAAGAGAGCTGTCTGTCGATGACTTGGCTGCGATTTCAAATCACGGGTGGGAAATGTTAATATTATATATTGGTTTGATTAAATGTCTGTCGACTGACAAACAGTGAAAGGTTTACTTACCTAAATTTGGTGAAGTTTGTTCTTGTTGTTGTGATGGGAAAACAAAATCAAGTTCAGCTTCCGACTGGACTGGAGTTCGATCAAAGAAGAGTCGTCGATTGAATAAGGTACATTAGACAGAAATAAATATGTGCCTGAAGAAAAAAAACGTAACTTAAGTTAAAGAGAGTCAAGAACAAAAAACAGCCTAGAAGAAAGTGAAAATGAGAGATAAGTAAATAATAGAAGAAAAAAAAAGAAAGAGAAAAGAAAGAAAGGAAATTTAAGAAATACAGTGAGTGCAAAAAGTATTCGATACACTTTTGAAAGTTTATTCTTATATCCTTATACAGCATCAAAACTGACAGAATTTGGACCAAATATTTCTGAGTTTTATACATGACTTTCCAATGATCGATCTTGTTTCAATATCTTTGATTTTTGTATTTCTTAATCCAGTAAAAGGATGTTTAAATGAACTTTTTTGCATTCAGTGTATGTGCTTTCAGAAATAAAGAAACAAAGTGGACACATAAAAGAAAGACAGCCAAAAAGAAAGGGAAAATAAGATATAGACAAAGAAAGAAAGAAAGAAAGAAAGATAAACATTAAAAGAAATAACAGAGAAAGAAAGAACCAAAGATACAAAGAAAGAAAGAGAAGAGAAGATACGAATAAAAGAAGGGGGATGCAAAGAAAGAAAGAAAAAAGAAAGAAAGAGACTAGGATGCCAAGAAGTTGAGAAAAAGAAAGAAAGAAAGAAAGAAAGAACTGAAAATGGGATGAAAGGAAGAAAGGAAGAACCAAGGGTTAAAGAAAGAAAGAAAGAAAGAAAGAAAGAAAAGAGAAGAAACAAATGAAAGAAAAGGGATGCAAAGAAAAAAGAAAGAAAAAGACTAGGATGCAAAGAAGTTAAGAAAAAGAAAGAAACGAGGGTGCAGAGGGAGAAAGAAAGAAAGAAAGAAAGAAAGAAAGAAAGAAAGAAAGAAAGGAAGAAGTGAGAATGGAAAGAAAGAAAGAAAGAAAGAAACAAGAATGAAAAAGAAAGAAAGAAAGAATCGAAGATACTAAGAAGTGGATAAAAGAGAGAAAGAAAGAACTGATATGCGCAAAGAAAGAAAGAAAGAAAGAAAGAAAGAAAGAAAGAAAGAAAGAAAGAAAAAAAAGAAAGAAAGAAAGAAAGAAAGAAAGAAAGAAAGGGTTGATGACTGGATAACAAAAACAATATAAGAGAAAGATGCCACTCAAGATAAATATGTTCAAAAAGTCGAGTGAAATAGAGATGCCTCCATGTGGTACGGCCAGGGATGGTCTATGATTTTATTTCGAGAATAAGGTTGAATCGTTGGGAGTTCCAGATAGACACGCATGCAACAATCATTTGAGGGGTTTTTTGTTTTTTTTTTTTTTATATTCAAGCATCTTTACTGCAGTCAGGCCCCACTTGGAGAAAACAGCTAAATAATGATGGTTATGCCAATATTGGTTTTGAGCTGATAACTTTTTCGATGATGGAGCCTCTCCTCTCGTTTATTCATTTATCTATTTTACACTGTGGCTTGAGCGATGCTCCGGTGAGCTCCGGTGAGTTCTGACAACATTGCACCTCTTTCCACATTACCCACTACAGTAAGTGTTTAAGATAATAACAAACAGGCCGCAACACATTGCGTACGTTATAAGAGAAAACCAAGTAATTCATTTATTTTAATAAGAGAGAAAAACTTAATTTTAGGTAAAGATTTATCTATTCGAAATACTTTTTGGACAATCCAATCTCTTCTCATCTTTGATATTTACATAACTTTTCGTCCGAGTCATTCAACAGATATTACGGATAGTACATATTGCACCTGAAGAAGGCTGTAAATTATTCGACCAAAGCAAAGATGGGAAAGGGGGATTGGATTATTCGGAAAGAAATTCGATTGTTAACGTCTCTTCTCAAAGTTATAGACAAAGATTATCTATTTTAAAACTAATACTTTGGTTCAAAAGATATCATTAACTTTTGAGCATTCGCCGTAACACAATATACTTTGTATAAAATGTGTGTGTTTTTGTTTTCTTTACTCCTCTTCATGATATAGGGCCCTCAGTAAGGATCGCAATAACTACAATAGAAATGATATGTGAGATTAGCTTCCTAGCCACTTCTTCATCACATATTACGCAATGATTTTATTTGGGCTTAGCTTTGTTTGACATGAGGCCACAAGTTTTGGACCCTCATTGGTGTTCGTGCACGGTACTTCAGTGACAGTTCCACGCAACTATGATAAATATCATCTGGGTGCAACAGCCAGTGAATGGTGCTTGGCCTAGCAGATCTTATCATTCGAATCGGTTCTTCAGTGAGTGTTTTGTGAATATAGTTTCGTGACAAATCTCGTCTGCAACGGTTTTTGTGATTTAACAACAAAAAGAGACCGCATGTGTGATTCTTCTTCATAGAATTTGACTAGGGATGTCCATACCTGGAAAAAAGATCCATACATAGCCAACTATCTAGACCAACTTGAAAGCTGTAGAAACCTATATTGACAATTTTGATTACAGTTTTGGTTGACAGTATCTAATAAATACTGGTTGAGCCTACTTCGTGGGTGAGACAGATACCATAGTTCGGTGTTTGAATCCAGTTAATGCTTTGAATTATCGTGGGTTAAATTTCGTCTCACTTTTGAAGTGTAAGTATCTGCATGGTCATCATCATCAAAATCATCATCAGCGGGCTTTTTGCCCTCGTCGTTCGACATAGACCCCCCCCCCAATATTCGCCAGATCTCTCTATCATGGGCGTGACGGAGCCAATATTTTTTAAAACTTGTTTAGTTCATAGCACCATTTCATATTTTGCTGGTCACAATTTCGTATATGATCTCTGGGGATCCACGTTGTGAGTCATGATTTCCTGCGGTTGTCGGACATTCTTTCAACAAGACCAGCCCATTGATATTTAAGTTTTCTGATGGATTCCATGATATCTCTGATTCCTGTTTTTTCTCAAGTATACTGTACTATCTTGTGATCTCTCCATGTGATATTGAGCAGAGTATGATTCTTTCAAGTGTACGTTGTATGATTCTCAGTTTGAGGGGCAAACTTTTGATTAGGTTCCATATTTCAGCTTCATAGGTTACTTTTGGGAGGATGCATTGGTTGTAACCCCCTTTTTTAGGGTTACTGGAATTCTTTCATTCTTGAAAATTGAGGTTGCTCTACCGAAACCTTGCCAGCCTCAAAAGTTTATATTCGGTCAGTGTCACCATTTCCTTTGGTACCCAGGCTGATAAACAGATGACGGAGTTGTTCTCAAAATTAATTATTTTTCGTCAAAATCCACCCTCATCAATTGAATAAAACGCCCTCCTAGTTTGATTTTAGAAAATGGAATTCACTGTCTGTAGTTTTGAACAGAATCATAAATATATAAAGTGTTTTTCGGGCAATTGAATTCTTTGTTGTTATTGTTGCTCGCGTGACGTTTTGTTCAATCCATTATACGACCGTCTTTATGAGTACTATTCAAATGTAACGGTATTAAGAAACTTTTTCTCTAGATAGCAGCAACATTAATAACCGATGTCCCCTCTCATACCTTGTCCCTGTAGTGTAGCAGAAGCAAAATCGAGTTGAATTCCTCTCTGATCTAAGATACATTCAACCGAATGAAGGTATTTAGCAAAATGGGCCCCTTTTTGCCCTAAAGGTTCCGTGCCAATGAGCTTTTAAAAAATGTTTAGATTTCGAACGCTTATTTTTAAGGCTGTACGACCAAATTGCGTTAGATACACCAGTTCTCGTACGATCACAAAAGTTAAGCAACGTCGTCTAGTCAGTACCCAGATGAGTGGCTATCTGGGAATATCAGGTGCCGAATACAGCAACAAGATTATTCTGCGGACATCTTAGCCCATGCTCTACAACCTTGTCAAGCTAGGACTGGACTGTGCACCCGGTCCTTTCTACATGTTGCTCCATCAAAGACACATAACAGGAGCTGCTTACTCGTATCGTATAGAAAAGATCACACATTTTCAATGCTGGCAGACGGATAGACGAACTTTCTTCACTAAAAAAATTGGTGCAACATAATCTTCCTTTCCAACACACAAACATGTGTACATATTTTTAAAAAAAAGTTATAACCTTTCACTACCTTTGGAGGCTACATTTGTTCGACAAGGGTTGTTCTTGGGTTCATATTGTATAAGTGGATAAAATACATTATATTCGAGATAACATTCTACTCAATTAAATACGATAGAAAAGGATCTTGCGCATTCAATGCTGTAGATCATTTTTCTACAGTCTCCCTCCCAGCGTTATCATCTAAAGATGACTTCCTTTCACAACATTCCTCCTCTTCCTTACATCTTTACGTCCAAACCATTGAAACCAAATCTGGGCTTGACGTTCACCGACAGCATTCAGTTGTTTTTTTTACGTATACTAATAGTATTAGTAGTTGTAATATTATTCTGATATTTTTGATGAAGCGTTGTCGACCATTATAAATTTTTGATTAATCTTTTTTTCATCTTAATTTCAATTGCTTTTCATCGCAACTACCCAGGTCGTCATTCTACAGCTATCAATAAACTGCACGGATCAGAAATAAAGAATAAGATGTTTTACAGATTATGCCACGAGTATCCTACAGCGGGTAAAAAATCAAATTTAACCATATAAACTCATTTTTTTTCTTATTGCTCGGGCACCACATTAATGATAGTTTTTACGTACACTAGTAGTATTAGTAATATTTGGTTGTTGTTGCATGATATGAATCACATAGATATGACATTACAAAGTAGAAAATTCCGATTAAAATCAAGCTAATAATTGCATGTCAGGCTACGGACCTCTTGAACTGACCTTGGGAACCCTGTAGTCTTGGGACTGGGATACTTGTGTGTTTACCAATAGCACCGGTGATCGATGCTTGAGCTCAGGTGAAAAGCTAGGACTTGGGGGGTTATGGAGAGCCATCCTCTAGAGATGACACGCTCAGATTGGCTCTCTCAGAAGTCTTCAGAAATAATGCTTCCTGAAAGCCTCTGACACTAACGACAGAAAGTAGGGTTTGGGCATTTTACTTACGGTTTTTTCTCGTGGTCCGTGCAATCCACACCTTCGCTCTAGCACCAGTCATAGATGTTATATCATCAATCCTCTAACAAGTAGATGAACATAAGGTAGGTAGTGCTGACTGGTCATGCCAGGTCATTTTGGCATTTTTGGTCAGTTCAATTTTAACATTTTCTAAAAAAATTAGCTAATTTCAAATCTAATGAAGATGGCTGCGCCCTGCGAGCTGCAAATCTGTATCCCAATGTAACTTGACCCCAGGATGAATGTAGGAATAAATTTAGTTCTCTAATGGGTGAGAATATTTTCAGGATTTATGAAAGATTTCGGGCCAGTATTGCCTAATAGGGTTAATATAAAAGATTTGATCATCACATTTTTACAATCGAGAGATATACCCCTATACTGAAAATTTCCCAACGCTGATAGCTGGTCAGCAGACGATTTTATTAAGATGAGTATACAGACAATATTTTAGGCCATTAAAAAATCTAACGCAGAGTACGTCCCCTTTTTTCCTGGACTACACACATTGAACTGTGATTCAAACATTTAAAAATTTCACCTACACTCACATAGATAGATAGGTACTAAGGATGTTGCATTATTACATGATTGAATTTTTCGCTAAAACATCTTTCCTTTCGCTATCAATTTTGGAATAAAGATACTTTGCTCAAGTTAATTCTTCCAGAACTTGAAAAAATGAAGAATATCACTCGATTCAGATTGGGTAATCTAGACTTCCCAGCTGAATTTCAAATTCATTGTCCAGGATTTTGGCATCGCCATCTGGTCAGTTAATTCGAATCTCACATAATTGAATTGAAGTTCCATTTTTAGGGAGCATAAAGAAGGATTGGCAAGTAATGAATACAAGAAGAACCATACAATGGCACTGTATTTTCATCTGTCATTCTCATACTGGGACAGAAAACCAATAAAGTCTAGTAACACCAAATAGTACTGCTGGAGCGTAATCGTCTACTGAACTAACTCGCCAAACGTTACTCTAACGGTGGGTGAGTCACCTACTGCTGAATATGAATGTATTATCATCATCATCAGCAGCAGCAGCAACTATAGCAGCAGCAGTCATTTCGGATCCGCATACAATGTGCCCATGAAAGAATTATGCTCAAACTCACATGGAGAGATCAGCAGACAGCACAATATATCAAGGAGAAAACAGAAGTCCAAGACATCGTAGAATCCATTAGAAAACTCAAACGATAATGGGCTGGTCATGTGGGAAGAAGGTCAGACAATTGCTTGATATTACAACTCACAACATTGATCCCAAGAGATCACATGCGTAACTGAGGCCAGCGGAATACAAGATGGAGAAACGAACTAGACAAGTTTAGGAAGCGGAGAGGTCTAGCGGATCCGATGGAAGATCTGTGTCCAACAACGGACAATAAAAGACTGATGATGATGACTGGAGAAAGGCTTATCCCAACTCCTCCAGTGATAACCGTTACCGCCAGCTCACTAGCAAACCCTTGTATCTCATCATTCAATCTTCTGTCTCATCTTCTCTCACGGCATTTGCTATCCTTGAGCACTATTAAGCTACAATAACACTATCTCTAACTCCTTTTCTTGCTATCTGACCCTCTCACATTAAGTAGAGCACTGTCGTAAGACCCTTCTCGTGGTCAACAAAAGCCAAACAAAGTGATTTGTTATGTCCGATTGTTTTTTTGATATGCTGGTCTAATGTTTGTAGATGGTCTATTGTTGAGTAATCATTCCTGAAAACTACCTATTTACGTGACTATTTTCCATCGTTTGTGATTTTGTTTGTAAATACTTTTCAGAATAGTTTGATATGATTTAAAATTTATCTCTATTATAAATCAATTTGCAATACTTCTATCAAAATAATTTCAAATGAATTTCTATAAATATGAATACTTTTTAATTTTGCAGTATGACTGCAAAAGTAATCATTAGAATACATAAACATTTAAACGCGTTTGTTCAATAGATCTTACTCATGATATTTACATAGATCAATATGAACATAACCGTAGAAAAGAACGCTTTTATTTGTATAAAAATATATACAAATGAAATGCTTTTATTAACGGTGCTTATTTCGTCACATCGGTTGTGAGTTACTTACCTGACTATCTCTGTTCATATCTATCTATCTATCTATCTATCTATCTATCTCAGTTTGTTCATTATCTATCTATCTATCTATCCATCTCTCTCTCTCTCTCTCTCTATATATATATATATATATATATATATATATATATATATATATATCTTTCTATCTATTTATCTATCTATCTCAGTCTGTTCAAATCAGTTAATCTATCAATGATTATTGCTGCTGGTATAACAAACGCTATTTCGAAATATGTACATGACAGTTTATTTTGACTTACTACAATCTGTACACTTTTATATCAGTAAAATATGGAATAACCGGGTCATCTGTCTAACTATCTACCTATCTATCTATCTACCTTCTTTGAACATATGCATCTACAGACAAAATTGAATTCTTTTCGCTTGTCCTCAAATGCAGAGTTGCCACTGAAGAAACAGTCTTGTTCACAGGTCTAGTCTGTTCCACAAAAAGAAAAAAGAGATGTATGGTGCCATATAACTCGTAAAACAGAATAATAAGACATTAACATTTTTACCCTTTTGTCTACTGTCTTATCTCTGAACTTCGCAATTTTTCTCGCTCTTCCCTCTCTCCATATTTTCTCTACCTATTTTATTAGGAAGCTTATTTCAGATTTCCTTTAAGTATCAACAAATTTTGCAAACTCGTAATTTCACTTTCTTTTATAAACTCTGCCAATAGATCCATCAAACTGTATTGATTTATATATATGCTTTAAGCAGCTTCACCCTCTTCATCAGAAACAATTCTTTTATAATAAAACGATCGTTCATTGAGATGAAAGAACTTGGGATGAATTCTTATCAAGTAAGATACGTTTTTCAAAACGTTTGAAGTTCATGATTGACTTTTGATCTTCCATTCAAAACTCAAGTTCCCTTGTTTATAACTATATCTACATCACAGTAAAGAGTTCTTTGATATTTTATGACTATAGAGATTTCTTTTCCTTTTTTTTTTACACAGAGATTTAACGACTTTCGTTTTTCGTTTTGAGTCGGCAATTGACCGTTTGTAATCCAGCTTTTCGATTAGGCAGCCCTTGTCCGGACAATGTAGTTCCAGATATCGTTTCGTTTGCGTTTGTACAATCCTAATAATTACGCATTTTGCACCAGCCACCAATGAAAAAAAAATTGTTTCATGTTTGCTGTTGAAAAATGAAAGAGAAACACTTGTAAATTATTAAGCATTGC